>JAHCHA010012622.1:0-14716 GCA_027742795.1 Vigna hirtella
CTCACAAATGCTTTGTCTAAAAGTTCTTACGAGTTCCCGCGATCACTGCCTGCCTCTGTCTTCTTTCTCGCACACGGACATGCCCTAATCTCGAACAAATCACCCCCAAATCCTTTTATCCCCAATTTTTAATAAAACCCAATTTGAAAATGGGGAACCCTAACACCACGTAAGCACGCAAACAATTGCGTGTTGACACCTCACCAAAGACAACTGCCACATCATCAGCCCACTAACTCCGTTTCCTTCTATTTAACGGAAGGGACTCATTAGACTCAAAAAATTACAAGTAAGGATCCATTGCACTCACATTTCTAAAAAGGGACTAACTTGAGATTTCCGAACCAAAGTGGGGACAAAATTGGGTATTAAACCTTATTTTAGTTATATTAGCACGTGAAACTATGAAAAAACTAGCACTGTTAATTCAATAAAAATGAATTTACTCTAAAGATCATTTATTCATATTAGATGTAAAAAACACCAATTATTTTTATATTAATTTCAATTTTGACAAAAGTCTAATTAATCCTTAAATATAATTGAGTTTATGGAATTTATACTAACTTTTAGTATCAACATAAATATTAACCTCATTCTATTCTTAATAAATGTTAGAGTAATTTATTTTTACAATAATTTCCAACACAAGATAGATCAGGAAGTATGGAAAAAGTATAAAGTAAGAATAAAAATAATATTATTTAAATTTTAATAGATTCTATGTAATTATAATTATTGTCAAAAGTTGTAAAATTGTGAACGGCTGACCTCATCAAAACCTGTGGGTAAATAAGGCAAAGTTGATATTCCACTTGGAAGCATATCTAAACCAATCCAAATTATCTATTCTAATTTCTATCTATCTCTATCCTTATATATTAAATTTATTTACAAAATTATATTATTTAAATTTTTTATGAATTTGTATTGTTATTAAGCATTTATATCACTTATTTTATTTATAATAATACTTTTGAAATTTTAATTGTAAAATTTCATTAACTGTTATTTTATATATTCGTATGTGTTAGTAGTAATAATTTGAAATTTATGATTAATCTGTAAAATTATATTATATATATACTATTTTTATTATAATAGATAGAGTCAATGACCAACCATTTGATTATTCGCCTGTTTTCACAAGACTAAGTTGACCATTGGTTTCTCTATCTCATGATATTCTATTTCTTTTAAACGGTTCTTGAATTTCTTTTAGTGAATCAATTAATATCAACAAAGCAGAAAAATCTGTGAATGCAGTTTCTTGAACTGACCCGAGACCATTAACGACTTCTGGCACACACTCTTCGTCCTCCGTGTTTCTGATTGTTATGCTATAATGCCATTTCTTAGTGCATTGTATACCTTTCTAGAATTTACCCAATCCCTGACTGAGTCTTTCTTAGAGTGCACATGTTTTAGGACTAAAGCGTAGTCCAGTTAACAGAAGATGTGTTACAGGCGCAATATGTGCAGCATTGTCTTAGATTTAGAAAATTATCAATGTTGTAACTTATTATTCATATCATCATGTACCATCAGATTGGATGCGTATCGGTGCCTTTTCTTTTGATTCTTCTGTAGCCGTCCTGGCAGAGAGACTGAGTCTTCCGGGAAAGATACGGAAAGGAGAAAGCATTGAAAAGTTGTTGCGGTCTCAAGGTTGTTGCGTGCTAGACAATGTTAAATCAGGAGTCTGGATAGCTGGTAACTTCCAAGTTAACTTTTACACTTGGATTGTGAGATTATACTTGAAATGAATATGTCAACATATTATCTCAGTTGTATTTAATTAATTTCATTTGTTTATTGTGGTTAAATTTTCAGACCTACAGCTAGTAAGATGCCCGGTTTGTGACCTCAATACGTGCGACGGTAATTTGAATACAATCCGAAGAGCCCTGCATATCCCTAATCCCTTTGTACTGCCATTGCCTTCTAATTTGGACAAGACAAATAATGCTCTCGTGAATTTACATCACTGATCACTGTGTTGTACAGCAAGGATTTGCCATTAAGAGAAGCTAGATTAAACTTAAATTGATAACTTTCTCCCACTTATATAGGAACAATGCAGACGCTAGATGCAAGGCACATAGAACTATTCCTCTGTGAAGGCTACCGAAGTGGGAGCTGGGATTACCAGCTTGTAGGATCTCATGATATAAAAAAACGAGCAGATGGGGCTGCTGGCTCCATTTTTGACATCAAACACCTGGGGGATTCATCAACGTCGGGTAAATCTTGATACTTCGGTCGGCTTACTCAGTAACCCTGTCAATTTTCTTGACAATAAACCTTGGTCTATTGTCAGTGTAAAAAGAGATCACCTTCTGTTTGTCACAATAGATCCAGAAACATTTAAAATTTTGTTGAGTAGTTTTAGTTACAGATAATCCACAAACGAACTTCAATAATAATATCATCATGCCTCAGAATGATTCGGGGTTTAGGTTATGAGCGTTTCTGTAAATTATGTCACACTAACACATTAAACAATCTGTTTTTATTTCCTCATTAAATGGCAGCGGTGTTTGATTACTAATTTACAAGAAAATGAAGGTAAAAAAAGCTTTTTCTTGACAGCTTTGTGCATCAATTACCTGAAAAATATGGGCAAAATTAAATCCCATATTTCCTTTCAAGAATTTCCTTGCTAATTTCACCGGTCTAGTAACTCATTTTCACGTCTTTGCTTTGCTTACAGTCTTCTCTTGTTTTTTTTCGATACACGCAGGTCTTCATGTGAAATACCATGCTATGAGGGAAGGGACGGACGGAGAAGTTGTTTCTATTAGAATCTCTCAACAGCTCCTGTGATTCATCTCCAACCTGTCTTTGAGAGGGGCAGGGATTGGGTAGTTATTTTCTAGCTTTTAAAATGTCTTCTAGGCATTATTATACAAGTCTACACTCAAGGACCCGAAAACAATTATTCTATAATCCATTAATTTTCCACATGTAGCTCTGGTTTAAGCATTGAAAGATAATGACAAATAATATTTCCGAATGGAAAGTTGCAAATTAGTGATGACCAAACATTATTTTGTATGGAAGTATAGAAAGTATTCTCTAGATCTTCATCCATCTGCTTCCATGAAATAGAATGATTTGTGCAGTGTACACTGGAAACAAACTAACGAAATTCGAATAACTTAATGATCATTGGTGAGGAACTGAGGATTTTAAATATCCTCCCCCACAATGGCTAATGTGACAAGTACAGGAATTATATTATAATGTTCTCGAGTCATACCTTCTTTATATCTGTTAATTTATTACACTATATCAATATATAATGTAAAATGATTTTCAAATGTTGCTTTTAAATTTGTATAGACTATTAAAATACGGTTTCTTCTTCTTATAACCTGGTCCGTTCCCTTCCTACCGCAGACTTTTACATCTGAAAAATAATGGGCATCTTGGAAGTCCTTTTTCTTTTTGTGGTTTCCTTCATCTTTTCTGTCATATATGCCTCAAGTGATTGCCAATTTTCTTTTTGTGGCAGCAATAACATCATTATTCGTTTCCCCTTTCAACGAGAAGATGAGCAAAATCCTTATTGTGGGTATCCTGGTTTCAATTTAATTTGCACGAATAATAGCAAAGCACTGCTAAAACTTCCTCACTCTGGAGTGTTCTACGTGCGCAACATTAACTACCTCGCACAAAAGATACAAGTCTACGACCCTGATGATTGCCTCCCCAAACGTCTTCTGAGCCTCAATGTCTCAGGCTCTCCTTTTATTCACACTTTTACTCGTAACTACACCTTCTTAAGCTGCACATTTCAGAACGAAGGATCACAGTTCATTCCCATTGACTGCCTCAGTAATTCCACACATTTTGTATCAGCTGTCCCTTCACTGAATTTGCCCAATCCATTACCTGCATCTTGCTACGTTATTAGCAGTCTTTTTGTCCCAGTTGCAGGGCAAGAGCAGCAGTATGATAGTAATTTCAAAGGTGAGTTTAGTCAAGATCTTGTATTGACATGGGATACACCTGACTGCAGATATTGTGAATCACAACAACAATTGTGTGGGTTTGATCGAAACAACAACAATCAACTCTTCTGTTTCTCTTACCAAACAGGTAAATATCTTCTATATGGATTTATATCTAAATGACCTAATATTACAAAGAACGAAGAGAAATAACTTGAGTGGTATCATCACCGGAGCTCTATCTATCGCAGTTGGTCACATGATGTTACTGGGAAAAAAAATATTGGTCAATGGTTTTACGTGGTATTCACATATGTGCGTAATTTTGTTTTGTTTACCTTTTATGGAGTTGACTTCATTATTTGATCTGCATGCTGGCATTAAATTAAAACCAATACAAATAATGTTTTTTTTTAGAGAAATGCAAGGCAAGTGTAATGCGTAATCTTTTTTTTTTCAATTATCACTGGGTACTCATTAGATTTCAGAGTAAAATAAAAACAACCTCCATTTTAATTGTTTCACGACACTTCTTGAGTTAGATTTGTTCACGATATATATATATATATATATATATATATATATATATATATAATACACACATATACACGTACATTTTTACTTGAACTTCAACCATACACCAAATAACTGAAACATTAGTTTTGGTGACTAAAAATGTATTTCACATTAATCCGTGAATTCTTAAAACCCAATTCAACGTTAATACAGTAAGTTCGCTTAAAATTTAGTTTACCTTTGATTACTAGCTTAACAAATGTTTCCTATTTGTGTTTGAACACATTATTCAAAAATTTATATAATCTGGGAAATATTTTATTTCTTATTTTAGTAACTATAATGATGTTGCCCATTTTCTTTGTTGTTTTTAATTTTGAAAAAAATGTGTTAATCGTTTTTTACATATATCTAAATTAATAAATCAAGTCAAATAGAATAATATTTCAATTCTTTTAGAAATATAAATAAAATATTTCCTTGACTGGAGCTTTGAAATTAATTTACATTTGACATATATACATGCTAGATTGGTGGTGGCTATTCTAAGAATTTGCTTTCCTTGTTCTTCAACTGAACGTGAACTTATTTATATAAAAACACCATAACCTTGGTCAGTAGAAGTCGTAAATATACATACATACATATATTCTATGCTAATTGACTATATAAAGTGCTATAGTGATACGTCAATCCATCAACCAAATACACCCTCTGACTTAGAGATAACTTGACTGAATCAGAAACAATACATGTAAATTTCTAGGATCTGGTACTGAGTTTTAACAGTCTAAAGAATAATGTCAATTTAGTTACCTAAATCTGTAGGGTTCAAATTGAATAGTGTTTTGTTCTAGGTTATAATATCAAGGCTATTGCTTCCTGCATCCTATCACATTTCTACCAGCACCCTATCACTTATGGAATCTATTTTTCTGAACACAAACAATTCTGGAATTTATTTATTTTTTGTGAAAGCAATCACCCCTTTCTATTATGAAAAGGATTTTCCGGAAGTTTTTTGATGGGGTGGAGAGTAAGAAGTTTGATTGGGTGTAAGAAGCAACAGCCTAATATCTAAAGCCAGATTAAAGTCAGCCCAACTCTTAGAACAAAGATGTCTCTATTAATCGATTTGCTGTTACTGATGACATTTCCTAATAAACAAGGTTCCTCTGCAGTCCCATTTTCAGATACCATTCTAAAAAAGACAACCTTATATATAGTGTTTTCTTTCTGGCTCAATGTTCAGGTCCATCACAACAAGGAATCCAAATTTTCAGAATCATCACATTGTGCATTGCTGGACCAGCAGTAATCTTTGCAATTGTGATGGCATGTTGCGTGTGCTACAAGGACAGACTAGCCAACATTAGTAATATTGCTATTGCAAGGTCTGCACCAGCCACAGTATTACCAGCACCACAGATTGTTACAACGGGTTTGGATGAGTCCACCATTGAGTCCTATGAGAAGGTAGTGCTTGGAGAGAGTAGAAGAGTCCCTGGACCCAACGGTGGTTGCTGTTGGATATGCTTATCAGAGTACAACAGCAAAGAGACAATACGATGCATTCCTGAATGCGAACACTGCTTCCATGCAGATTGCATAGACGAGTGGCTTCGCATCAATAACACATGCCCAGTTTGTCGTAACACTCCCTCTCCTTCTCCTCTTCATGTTACCTCCATTAACCCCTAAATCATCATCAAGGATTTTCTTTCGCAGATTAATCACATTCTTGGCCACACCAATGTTATAGCAACACTATCATATATGTATACACTGGTAATTTGTGAGAATTTAAAATACAGTAATAATTTTTTTGAAAAGCATAACTCACCAGGGAAATTGCCTCATCATCGCAAACTACGTAGTAGACTTGGTTAGGGGCAGGTTGGAATGTAGGAGCTTGGTTTACAATTATATATATATATTAAAGAAAAAAATAAAATAGTTACTTTCAAGATCTAAAACTTCAACTTTCAATGGTCTTCTGTACAAGTGAGTAATCTACTATTTGGTACAAAGAGCAAGAGATACCATCTAGTAAGAAAGAACAATGTAACAAAAGTTTAACTTTTTCGTAACAAAATTCTTGGTGTATATTCTCATGTTACAATCATGTTAATTTGATGCTAGAACATCACCTAGAAACATGACACAGGATAGGACGCACTGCAGCTTTGAAGTCATCATAAAACCTCTGCTCAGAAAATCTCCTTGCCCTTCTCCTTGCAGCTGCAGCCACCTTAAGTCTCTCTGTCTCCGACATTGTTACTGTCCTCACAATGGCGTCTGCATATTCTTCAACAGTGCAGGCAAGAAATCCTGTTTGCTGTCCATCTTCATCTAGCACAATGTCCCTTTTTGGGCCAGCAGAATTATGAGCTGACAAGCAAATATTGCAAGAATAATTAATGCATGCAAGAGTTGCTAATATAGACAAAAAAAATAGACGCATTTACAAAAATGTGCAATTGCACATAAGCCTACCAATTGGGATAGCACCGGCAGCCATGTATTCTACAACACTAATGCCAAAATGCTCATCTGTCATCGAATGAATCCCAGCAACAGCACCCCCTAAAAGTCCAACCAAATCTCTGTAGGTTGAGGCAAGCATCATATGTATTAGTAGGAGTACAGCATTTACAGTTTAGGTTCTGAAATTACAAATATAATCTAAACAATTGATAGACAACTAAGAAAATGAATTCATGTGATAAAAATGATAAACTCATTTCAGTGAAAGAATTGTTAGTCATTAATCCAGAGTTCTTGGCTAATTCACAAGCCAATTACCGATCCATGCAACCGACCTCTAAAGGTTGTTTCCAAGCAACATAACATGCATCTCAACCCAGTTCAAAGGCTCACTAACACCGATGCACAAAGGATTATTTTCCAAACTGCTTACAAGGAAAGTATTTGCAGCCCTATCAACGCCATTATGTTTACAAGCAACATAACATGCATCTCAACCCAGTACAAAAACAACTGAAATCTCTTACAAGGAAAGTATTTGCAGCCCTATCAACGCCATTCACCGATAAAAAAAAACATAAAAAAGAAAAAAATCAACCTGGCCATTGATCTTGATGATTGAAAGAATGCACTTTAAAGGAGCCACATCTAATCATCAGAAGTTCAAGAGAAGTACCAAAATTATGAATGCTTTAGTTAATAAAAAAGAATATATGCTGCGTTTGACTTTGACACAACACATCGGATTGATTGATAAAGTTAATTCTAAGTTTCAAATCTTCTACAATATGAAGCATGATGTCAACTGTTAAAACATAAAGTTTTGCACTTTGCAAGAAAAGGGTAAAGGCTTACCAAGTGTAACATCATGGTAGTTAAAAAACAAAAAATAAATTACACTAACCATCCATGAGGGTTTGTAAAACTCAAAAAAACTTGACAAGTATATCTCGTAAGAATAATCTAATCTAAGAGACAGAGTTAATCCACTAAAATTGTGCAATACCCTACCAAAATGGTTCTATACAAAGACTTATCCATCCTAGTTCAAAAATTTAGATTAAGGATTCTAACTTGATTTTAGAAATTAAAATATTGATCACATCCCAACTCCTCTCCAAAATAACTGACAAAACAATAGCCATGATAAATACAATCATATGCATAAAGTTTCCAGTAATGATGCATAAGTAAGGCTGGTTTTTATATCGCTAAAATGTAGATGAACAAATATGGCAGATAACATGGTTAAAGACAATATTATTTCTAAGAACGTTGACAAAATATGCTAAACCACCCTTAGACCAAACTTTCTGTTTTTCAAGTAATTGATCTTCTATTTCCTTGGCTTGAATGCAATATCTCTACTTCCTCAGCATTCACCCCAACTTATTGGATTTTTCTCCAGACAAAGCTCTATAAAAAAGTTAACTTTTATAGAGCTTTTGTAGCAGCTAATTAGAGAAACTTTTACTTTCAAGGAGAAAAGACGGTTCAAAAAGCTGTGACCATTCATGGATTGCTGTAATGTTCAAGAAGGAATTGGGAAACTGTGACATGTCCTTACTCTTTATTATAAATACCACAGCCTTGTAAATTCAAGAAATAGGGGTAGCTAGTGCTGTGGTTTAGGAGTTTTCATTATGGATTTAAAATACGTGTTTGGTTAATCAAAGTGGTTAAGGAACCTGAGCATTGGCTACTAATTAAGTTTTGAAACTTTAAATATCAGCCTGAATTTGGGATTTAGGAAAAGAAAAACCAAGGCAATCAAGACCTCCAGTCTCCCAATGTCAGAATTTGCACTGAACGCTAGCTTGACTGATAACTACCATATACCATCAACTAAAGAATAAAAGGTATGCATTGTACAAAATATAACTTTTTTAAATAGTTTATACTGCTGAGAAAATGTTTCTTATGATCATCAGAAGGAGGGAGGAAAGACTGAAAATCCACTGGGACTAACCTGTATGTCACATTCTTGTGAAATTCCACTTGTTCACTAATATTCAGCTCAATTGCTTTCTTTTTTAACATTTGAAGTCTGTCATCATCTGACTTATTTCTACAGCTACCTACAATTTGGAACTTAGGTTTTGGTAAGGTAGGATCTAATCTCTTAATGGCAGCTGAAAAAGCCTCAAGTTGGAGAGTGTGTGCCTACATATTAATGAAAAAAAATGTCAAATTGGTTTAACCAACAAAGGCTCAAACGAGCCACATAAAAGGTTGTACCTTTTGTTCACAAGATTGATAGGAATGTGCCCACCTTCTCCGGTCGAAATTGTGCAACAGATATTATTACTGGAATTTTTGTTGATCGTTCCAAGGGAAGTACCTGTTTATATTGGTTACCTGTTAGAATTCACTGGTCATAACCAAACTATGTAAACAAAAAAAAAAACAAACAAACAAACACACATAGAATTATCATATTGAGACTTCACTTCTCAAGTTTTAAACATTTGGTAAACATACTACACCGGGAGGAAACATGAAGAAACAGACCGTAAGAAACTTCAATGCCACAAAGTAACAAGCAATATGGGAAAGCTATCCACCCAACCGAAAGAAAAATGCAAAACATTAACCATACAATATAATAACGTTTCTAGGACTATAAATAACAAATTGCAAACCTGGAGTCCTGAAGTATCACAAGGAGGATATACTCTCTTAATACGATCTGGAACTTTCCAAAGACTTTCAATATGGGATTTGGTCCAAGATGAATTGACCATAGCCAGGTGTGCACATGATCCTACAATCCCGTACAAGCAGCTGAAGAATGTATAATAGACTATTTTGCATCTTGAAAGCCAAACACTGCAACAAAAAGAAAATAACTGTTAAATTCCTTAAAGCATGGAAGAGACAAAATAGTGTTAATTTAGTGCAAATTACCGCATGGAAGTGTGTATGCACTGAAGGGTAAGGAGACACATGCAAAAGGTGAACTTTCACATGAAAAGACTTCAACTTTTCCAATTTCTACAACAAAATACTTTTAAAAAGATTGATTATCTTCTACTCTTACGCTCAAAACAATTGAATAGGGTATAATATTCAAATCTAAGTAATATTGAAACTATAGAATTGATACCATTTAACAAGTGAGGAAAATTTCCGAAACATGAATAGTCTATAAGAGGCAACAATAAGTACAAATCCCATAGTTAGAAGAAATCAAACCTTTTGGTAATTAAGGCATCATTATTATACATCAGGCTGCGATCACGAACACGAGATAGCATGTCTGAACTGATAGTGGGATAATGTGTATAGCAAATAACTTTACATCCAAACAACCGGGCAAGTGGATATGTAAAAGCATATCCACTTGTGTCAAAGTAATATAAAGGAGTAAACTTGCACAAAGCCTCCCAAGCAAGATACATAGAACCCAGACTTTGACCAATCATTGTAAAGTGCGGATAAGTGGTTTCTTCGATCCACTTTCTCTTGTACAAATGAACCACCTGAAAATCAAGACAACAAGACAGATAGGTTTAAGCTTTTAAACAAATCAAGTATATTCTTGGACAATTGGTGCCAAAATAAATGCTTCTTACATTAAAACAATATTTTCTTACTTTATATAATCAGCACACTATCTTATTCCATGGCTAAATCATCCCTCATCCCCTCCTTCCTATTGTCAACTCAACCTGCTAAGCAAGCAATACCATGTTTTACTGCCTTTCTCTGGCTCACTTCCACCTAAAAATTAGATCCATTGATCCTAATCTACTCATTCTTTAGCAGAAAACAAAATAAATTTAATTCATGAGTTATGAGAGCACTAATAACCGAACCCATAACAGGAGTAATTAACAGATAAACAACATCCACGAGTTGACTAATATTCTAGCATACACTAAAAACACTTATGAACCCAGAAAAGCATTCTATGATATTCTATTCTCTCATCATTACTGCAATTGAAAAACCTACTTCAAATAATACAAAGCCACGATGAAAGCGAAAGATTAAAAGAAAAAAACCCCACAATCCAAAAACAGAAAAGAAGAAGAACCCAGATAGAGAATAAGAAAAGAATGTACCTTTGGAGGAGAGAGGAGCGTGACCCCAAAGCGATCTAGGGCTCGAGCCATCAGCGACTGCGGGGTGGCATCATGATCTCCGGTGTAGATACAGCAGTCAAGGTCAGGGATCTCCTCTTGGATGCCTCTGACGGCGCACCAGAGCACCCTCTCCCCGCCACCGCCGTCGTTAGTGTACGGATGGAAGAATCCGACGGCTCTGTTCCTCCGCCGCCTGCCGTTGACTGGAGCAATGCAGAATCCAAAAAGTATGACCGTGATGAGCGCAACGATTATCATCGTCAACATCAAATCGCTGAGTTACAGTGGCAGATGTTGGGTCTGTTCGTTTGAAGGTGATTTCCTGTTTACAGGAATTAGAGCGGATGGATTTGCGAGAGAAGTGCGTTCGCTTTCGCTGATTTGCGCTGATTTGCAAAGAGAGAAAAGCAACGATTTGCGCTGATTTCACTGTGCAGTTTATCTCGGTATTTTGCTGCGATTTGCGATGATTTAGTCACAAAAGACTTATATGCCCTGTACTATTTGATCAATTCCAACCATGTGGGTAAGCCAGGTTGAAGCCGAAAAACAAGGTTAGTGATGAGGAGTAACTGCCTGGAGATGAGGAAAGCTTGAAGAAGAGATGTTCATGGGCGTGTATTCGGTTTCATAGAATACCGTATCTGGTTCCAGCATTTGGAAGAAGTTGCAAAGCAGGCGTATTCGGTTACGGAGTAGGCGTATTCGGTTACGGAGTAGGCGTATTCGGTTACGGAGTAGGCGTAGCCGGTTACAGGCAACGTTCAATTCTGCAGCTTGGTCGAGATGCCTCTGCAGCTGGTGCAGCTCGTCGATTGGCCACGCAAAAAAAAGAATTTGAAGATTATTGAATCAAATGGAGCTGCAGGAAAATCTGATCCCAACAGGGTGAAGAAGTACTTCAGACTAGAGTTTTTGGACAAGGAGCAGGAAGAAGGAGACGAAGATCTTGATTACAGAGCACTTGAAAATGGCTATGTTGCAGTGACTCCGCAATTTCTTTCTCCTCTTATTGAATCTGATATTCAAATGGCATGTTCTGATTGTGTTTCTACCGTGCTTCCTGATGGACAATAAATTTACTATGATTGTGTAAATTTGAGATTTATGATGATTCTTTTTTTTTCTTAATCAACGCAAAGATGGAGCAGAGGCTTTGGTTCTACCAGAGAAAAGAAGAAACCCTAGGTTTCTAATCTGAAGGTAAAGAGGTTTTGGGCTTGGACCGAGAATATTGTGTGTGGCACCCATGGCTTTCATACATACACCCTACATGTTGCGTGTTTTGGTATTGTTAGGGATTAAACTAGCATATTTTTCATGTACCTTTTTTTTTTGTCCATACACCTCCACTACTTATGTCAATTTCACTTTCATAACAAACAAATTCATACTATTTGGTAATAAATTATATTATAAACAAATACTATATTTAAAATTAAAATCATTTTATTAAATTATAATTTTTTTACCTTTTAAAAATTAATTTTAATAATTATTTTAAAATTTTTACTCTTTATAAACATTTTTATAATTAAATATAACATTAACAAATATCATTTTATATTACTTTAATAACTAGGGGTAATTTGGTCATCTTCATTTTTTATCAATTAAACTAATTTTTAAAATCTATTACATCAATCAAATCCTACACTAATTCTCATAAACTTTACTTCCAAATCCACTCTCAATTACCCACAAATCACTCAAAAAAACAACTAAAAAATTACCCTCAAATCCACACAAATCCATTCAAATCATCTCCCCCAAATCATCTCTCCCAATTCCCCCCAAAAGAACACACCCTAGGCTTCTTCATAATTGTTCAACAAATTGGATGAGTAATTCAATTTTTTTTTTCCTCTTTTTAGACAATAGAAAGAAAAGTAAATTTTCTTCCCGCGATCCAATAAAAGACATTCATTTTACCTCTTTTATATGATGTAATTAAAAATAAGGTTTAATAGCCAATTTTGTCCCTGATGAATCTCAATTTAATCCCTCATTTTAAGAGTGTTTGAAATGAGTTTTCTTTTTTAAAATTTTGAGTCAAATTAGTCCCTTCCATTAAATATGATCAAACGGTGTTAATAGGGCGATGATCTGGCATCAGTTAGTGGTTACGTGTCATAATTTGCTTGTGTTTGTCTTGACGTGTGTCAACATCCAATTTCGTCCGGATTGACAAATAAATTTATTTTATTGCATTTTCCCATAAAAATAAAAAAATTAAAAAAATAATATGTATATAAAAAGAAAAAAAATAATAAATAACCAAATAAATAAATAAATAAATAAGGGAAAAAGAAAATATAATAAATAAAATAAAATAAAATAAAAACAAAAAAAACGTTCGTCCTCCACTGAGCGCGTTCGGTTCAATCCTCTGCATGAAACCGCTCGTCCTTTAAATTTCACGAACGTTCGTCCTCCACCGTTCGTACTTTACTTTATTCGAACGTTCGTCCATTCTTACATTTAGGACGTTCGGTCATGTTTTGTGTTAGTGAACGTTCGATCATGTTATGTGAACGTTCGGTCATGTTTTGTGTTAGTGAGCGTTCGGTTTCATCGTTTAATGAGCGTTCGGTTTTTGGCGTTCGGCCTAGATTCAAATAGCGTTCGGTAAAGAGTTTAATGAGGTGTTCGTCCAAATCCTGCCTTTCTAACGCTCGTCCTCTCTTATCTGCCGCTCGTCTACCGTTCGTCCTCAACCGTTCGGCGGTTACGTCTCATTGACGTTCGGCAACTCTCAAGCTCAACCGTTCGGTTATCCACAAGCTTTCCAACTGTTCGGTCGCTCGTCCTAAATCGTTCAGCCATTTGGTGTCATGGACGTTCGGCAATTTTCAGCCTCCAGCGTTCGTTCGTTCAGCCGTGTAGCGTTACCGTTCGTCCTTTAATTTTGTCAAACCGATACCTGTTGCTCTCAGGTAGAGAGCGTTCGATCTTGGTGTACTAGTGATGACTAACGTTCGGTTTTGAGCGTTCGTCCTAGTATCGCATGATCTTTAGCCGTTCAGCAAACAACGTTGGGTAGTGTTCTTGTTCAGCAAATAACGTTCGGCCTTGATATGTTGAACGTTCGGTCTTGATGTGTTGAACGCTCGGTCCTGATATTGTTATTCTCATTTGAACGCTCGGTCTCCCGTCCCTCTTCAGCGTTCTTACGATGCTTATTTTCGTCCAGCGTTCGGTTTTTGGGGCGTTTGATCCCTTTTGGTTTGATCATGGCGTTGGGTAAATAGTGTGGTGGGTCGCTCGTCCAATTAGTGTGGCGTTCGGTTTTTTTTTATTTTGTTGCGTTTTATTTGTTTTAATAAAAATATATAATAACAATAAAAAATAATAATAAAAATAAAAAAATAAGTAAATAAAGAAAAGAGGAATAAAAGTAAATAAAGGTAAGTGTTAATATGTGCCAAAACAAAATCTGGAATCAAGGGATGTTTGTCCCTGAATTTCTGAAAAGTTGTTTAAAAATAATAAAAGAAGACAAAACAAGAGAATGTGGAACGCCTAGGAAGCAGTGAGGCGTTGGCTTTTTCTCAAAAGGGATTTAATTATTTTTGGCTTGACCTTGGCTTTTGGGTTGTGTTTCGGATGTGTAGGGCTGTGTTGTTCTAAACCTTCAAGTTCTCCTGTGATCTTATCTCAGCGGCGGAT
>JAHCHA010012627.1:0-25083 GCA_027742795.1 Vigna hirtella
TTACCGCTGAGCGGCACACTTATGGGCTTGGGCCTAAATTTTCTGTAATTTTAGAATAGTATATAAGCTTTAGGACGTCCTAGGGTTAGTATCTTTGGCAGAAACGAAGCAAACGCTATCTCTTCCACCCCTTTGAAGGAGGATCTTGGATGCTCAGGCTACCTCTTCACCTTTCTAGGGTTTTATCTTTCATTCTTTCATTATTATTCATCTAGTTTCACCATGAATATGGTGAACTAAACCTTGTATTGTTGTTGGGGAATCAATGTAGTCTTGTGAAACTCTCATATATGGAATTTGTGTTTAAACATCTTATTTGAGATACATGCTTTCTTTGATCATTAGTTAGGGTTTTTCCTCTTTGCTCAATGCTTGCTTTGTTTAACTCATTCAATGCATGATTATTGATTTTGTCGATACGGGAACGTACGGGGAAGTCTAGATCCGGGGAATTTCTCCCAATAGTATATTGGTTGCCTTAAGCTCCTACGCTAAAAGAACTAATTATTAGGAATGCTAGGAATCGTATGAACTCGTAATTGGGGATAGGCCTTCTTGAAAGGTAATTTAGAGAGTGGCATTAACAATGATGAAAAGAATGATGAATTCCTAAAGTATATGAGAGTGAACAAGATGAAATTGATAACCCCAACAACATACTCACCCATATATTCCATTGAAGTGTTTGTATTTTGTTTAGCCATTGATCACATTCATGCATACATGTTTATTTTCTGTTTTGCATATTAAACTTCACTTATTTCGTTTTTAAGTCTTAAATAATCAACGAATCACATAACTAAACTAGGCCGTGAGTCCTTTGGGAGAACGATACTTGGTCTTACCGAGTTTATTACTTGAAACGATTGGGTCACACTTGTCGATTGTTCAACAAGTTTGTGGCGCCGTTTTTCGGTGTTCATAAATTTGTCATCATCTTCCCCATAGTACATGACAAGCTTCCATAGGAACTAGATCACATATGACATTATCTTTAAAGTTTCCTATGGAAATTGCCAATTTAACTTGATTCTTAACTATTATATCCCCATCTTCATTTAGCCAATGAAGTTTGTAAGGTTTTGGATGGGGTATTACAGTAAGATTCAACTTTTCAACCAGCCTTGTGCTACAACAGTTGCAACAAGATCCACTATCAATAATGAGAGAACAATATTTTTCTTG
This sequence comes from Vigna hirtella, assembly GCA_027742795.1. Lineage (NCBI taxonomy): Eukaryota > Viridiplantae > Streptophyta > Magnoliopsida > Fabales > Fabaceae > Vigna > Vigna hirtella. The sequence goes on from JAHCHA010012627.1 coordinate 1,186, forward strand.
AATTTGACATCTTGTGTGAAAGATGTTCTCTCTTTGTGATAAGTGGTCAAGGTTTGGTTGATTGTTAAGCACTCTTCTCACCATGAGAAGTTGACAATCATCAGCAAACACTTCCTCTTCTTTCTCTTGCTCACTCTCACTCTCAGTGGTGGAGGATTCACTTTCACTACTATAAATGTCACTACCTCTTAAATCATGGTTCTCTTGGTAGGACATTGAGCAGCTATATGACCTCTACCCAGACATTTAAAACACTTGATTTCACTAGAGCGAGTGTGTGAAGAGGATTCCTGTCTGGGTTTTTCAACTATTTTGGATAGAGGTTTGAGGGGTTCTTTTTCTTTGACAATCTTATGTTCAAAGGGGGATTGAAATATTTTCACAGAAGCTTTTCTCAAATTTTGTTGTTCTACCTTTATACACATTTGAACAAGATCATTCAAATCTGTATAAGGTAGAAGTTCAACCCTATCTCTGATATCAAGATTCAACCCACTCAAAAATCTAGCCAAAGTAGTCTCTTCACCCTCTGTTATGCCTGCCCTCATCATGTATAGCTCCATCTTTTGTTTGTATTCTTCAACAGACATAGACTTTTGTTGCAATCTTTGGAGCTTATCCATGAGTTCTCTTTTGTAGTATGAAGGCATGTGCCTCTTCCTAAGGGCATTTGTAAGCTCATTCCAATATTTTATTGGAGGAAGTCGCTGTCTTAGTCTCTCTTGGACTGTAGCAGTGCACCAGTACATTGCATACCCTTGAAAACTTAGAGTAGCAAGAGAGACTTTTCTTTCTTCTCCCACTTGATGGCAAGCAAAAATTTGCTCAACCTTCATTTCCCAATCTAGGTAAGCCTCAACATTATCTTGTCCATGAAAATGAGGCAATACCACATTAACTTCTTTAGGAGGAGGAGGATTTTCAAATTCCCTCCTGTGTCTTCTTGATGAAGAGGGTTGATGATAATATTCTCCTACTCTTAAGACATCTTGTTCATATTGGGACTCTCCACTATAACTTCTCTCCCTATTTTGGACTTGTTCCTCTCTCAAAATTTTCAACTCATTTTCAACCATAGCACTGTGTAGCTCTCTTTGGACTTTTTCTTGACTTATTTTTCTCTCAATCTCATTGAGTTGATTGACTAGAGTTTGGAATGAAAATTGATCTTTAGCTGTGTCACTAATTCTAGGAGATTGTCTTCCAGACATTTTAATGAACTTAAAAGTTTTCTTGAAATAAAGAATAAAAGTTTTCACTTGAGGATAATATTCCAGGTAAGAGAGGTGAACCGTATAGGTTGCTTAAATACCAAGTCTTGCCTTGCCAAATATATCCTTAGTTACTTACTAAAAATCTTTAAATCAAAATCACTTCTAGATTCACTAAATATATGGAGACACAAACAAACACAAAGAAAGAAAACCTTAGACTCTAAAGTCGGACTCTAAGACTTCCTATGCGAAACTTGCAATTTAAAAAAAGAAAATTAAAAAATGAGGTCTCTTAGGTGAGGCTTAGACTTTGGATCTAAGACACACTCACCGTCTACCAATTTTAAAGTGATGAGACTTTAAGTCAAGTTAGCAAATGAGGGAAGAACACTTATGAGCTCTTCCACTTCACTTGCTTGAAATGGCCAACTTACAAAACAAAAAAAAAAAAACAAATTGCTAATACAATTAGACTTTGCAAAAAGGTAAAGAGAAAAGGTTTGACAATGCAACTTTGGCTTCTCTCAAATAAAGCTGAGTGATTCTGGATGCAATCACGCAAGGCTCACAGTTGCTGGTTAGGCGGATTTTAATTGGCAGCAATCAAACTGCTATGACAGTATCAATAGATACATTTCCAGCACGTTAAATTCTGCAGCACCGTAGTCACCATGCCTTGTTGTTTCCATCAAATCTCCACTTCCTAGGAGGCTACCAATGATGAAGGATCTCTGGATAGCCCAATCCCATGTAATTATACCTCAAACAGATTATAAATCAGCAGGAGATTAGAACAGGAAATGAAGCAACTGCACAAAATTGTCTCAGGAAAATACTGCACTACAACACCTTTTATCAAACAGGTGGTAGGCCAGAAAGCCAATGACTGAGAATAAAGCAAGAAAAAGGAGATGCAAACACGGAGGCACAACAAAAAGAACCTAGGAAGAGTTCTAGAGCATATTAATAAAGCAAGAAATCAAAACAAGCTGCAATTGAATCAAATTCAGAGACAAATGGAAATTGATCAAAACTGTTTGATGAATTGTCTGAATGAACAATCAGTTTGGTGCACCAGATTTCGCAAATTCAACTTGCACTGGCCAATCAGCTTTTTAATTTGCAATGTTTGTTTCTGTTATATTGCTTTTAATATTGAATACACTTGACCAAGCTTTTGCGAACAAGTTCAAATGATTGGATTGCACCAAAACAGATTGTACAATTAACTTTGTAATATGCAGCTTGCACCAAAAAATTGAAGACTAAAAAATGGTGGTTTAGAGAGTAAAAATTGTGCAGGGTTATTTCAAGGTAAAATTTCTTGGCATAACCAATTTTAATTCATCAAATCAAACGTGTTGATACTGAAATTTGATGCAGGAACTTATGATAACAAATTTTGACTCATTCAACCCTTTTTATGCAGCAAAATGACTAACTCAACCACCCAGATTTTAGTGCACTGAATCAAACGACCTTCGAACATTGAAATGTGTCCATATACAACATTTAAAACTTGTTAAAAGTGCTGGAAATAGTGGCAAAGACGTTCAGCAGAGATCTAATACTGAAACAGGATTTCTAAAAAAAATGGAATAAGCAAAGCAGTGCAGTTCGGCCAACTGCAGATTGGATGCAATGTGAGTTTTCCAATGATGCTACTAAGCCTTTTGCAGATGCAATTCAGTGCTTATATTATGTGCATCAAGTACTAGCTCGGTTTGGACATTCAATCACAGATCTAATTCACCAATTTCTTTCAAATAAACACACAAAACTATTCTACTGCTCAAAATTCTGAAACTGGGATTGGTGTCACAAATCATGCACTTGAGCTCCCACTGAATTTGTCATGGCTCATTTAATGTGCAGATAATGATAGCTTCTTCAGTTTGTTCAGATGTAGCAGAGCACACAGTTTTTTTTAAACCAGATTTGAAGACAGAAATGTAAACACACATGACTGAACATTACAGGAAAAGATGCTCAAACAAAAAGGACTCAAACAACACAAATGGACCGATTAAAATGATGAGACACAATCAAAATAAAACTGGCACACAATAACAGACTCAAACAGAACCTAATAACACCAGAAAATTAATAGAACAATGAAACAGATTCAAAGACAGCAAAAGAGTATGATGACAGTGTGGAATTTAAAAAGAAACACTTAGCTCACTGATGCACTTCGAACCTGGTTCTGAATACCACATGATAGCTCCAGCCTTGGGGCTATTCTACAGATCCGTGAGCTTCAAGAGAAGAAAGGCAGTGGCAGCGAAGGAAACTGGAAGCGAACCGAGATGTGAAGTGGCAGCGGATGAAAATGTGGAAGAAGAGTTTGGATGAGGTGCTTTGAGGAAATTGAACTAGCTCAGACAGCCTTCATCAATGGAAGGAAGCTAGAGGAGATTTTGGAGGAAGCACAGGGGTGACTTTCAGTGGGAGAAGACGCTGGAAATTTCATCAGCAAAATCTATTCTCTCAATTCATCAAAAGTATTTTTACAATCTGTGCAAGGAGAATTTATAATGGATTCTCCCAGCTTTGAACGGTAGAGATCAAATGCTCAATACAAATCTTGAAACACGTGGCAAATATGCTGAACATGGAAAGCTTTATTCTGCAAGCAACAATTAAAAACGTGGCAGTAGGGTAGAATGCATGAGCTGGTCAAATGGGCTTTTCCGGATGGATGAGCTCCAAGGTTGGTACGTTGAGTGCCAACCTTTATTTTTCTTTTATTGTATTTTGGTTATCCTTCCCCTTGTGCTGGTTTGAACCATGCTGGATCTTTTGGTTGTTCTCCTGGTTTCCACTCAAAGCATGTGAAGAGCACTTTACCTTCGGGATGGAAATCTTCAAGATCTTGTTGGAGCTTTCTGGCCATACCTCGTGTGATGGGTCCTTGTTGTATTATTGTGCTTGGCGCTCTTGTATCATCTCTCCAACCAAGGCCAGTCATTTTCTTCTAGAATTATCAATTTAAACTGTTTATTACTACAGTTAAGTAGAGGGTGGAATTTCTCACCACAATGAAAGCAAATGCCTTTTTCCACTAAATGAACTCAAGGTAAAAGAGATGATGAAACCGTTTTCTCTTTTCAGTTGATGCTCTCCAATGTTGGCATACTAGTCACAAGGGTAAAGCAAAAAGAGAGAGACGAGCAAAGATTAGGAAGAAAAATTGGAAGTACTGTACTACATAAGAGCTTGGGAAGAAAACCAGAGCTTAAGGCCCCTTCAGAGATTCAATCTTTAGTTGGAAGAAAATTGAACTATTAAATAAATTAAACCTACTTTTCTAGAGTAAGATTCAATCTTTAGTTGGAAGAAAATTGAACTGTTAAATAAATTAGAGAATGTTTTTTGTTTATTCTAGATCAATGGATAAGTTATTTTAATTACTTGGTACATTTTATTCAAAGTATTGCAGTTTGAAACTTGAACAACTACATAAATTATCTTTAAAATGATAACAGTAATAGGTATATTTTATATCCTTGATAGAAGAAACAATTTTTCTCCTTAATATTGATGTTGAATACTTTAATTTATATTTTGTTATAAGCATGTGTGAAATGGAAAATTTTCACAGAAAATTGTAATCAGAATCAGTTACTTAATTGATGTAATATTCCCAAGATGTAGCACATGCAGTCTTTTATGCAGTTTAGAGAACATATGGAACTGATAACTGTCAACTTAGAGTATGTTTAGTTGTTCTACTTATAAGGAACAAAGACCTTTAATCCAATTTTTATGGGGGGTCTTCGACTTTTTATAGTTGTAATAATCTCTCTAATAATCATTAAAAAGTAATATTCTTGAACCAATATTAATTAAGAAATACTAAATAATTTGAAGCATATGAGTTTCTGAAAAGGGAAGAGTAGGTGTCATTGTGGCAATGTGAGGATGGGTTGCATGTGATTTTATTACATTGAAAATTTGCCATAATGTGTTTTGGAAAACCAAGGTACGGACCACTACTGGTTTTTGTTAGGAAGTTCATTACGAAAATATTATATATGTTAAAGTGTTAGGCTATTTGGAATGGTTGTACTTTTGTAATATTGGATTCAATTCTGTCTGGACATTTAAAGGAGTTTTTAAAGCAACTTCCATTTTATGTGTTAGGGTGAGCTTTTAAAGGAGTGTGAATTGTGGCCAGAAAGGAAGGAAGAGAGTCTACGGAGAAGACTTAACAAGGAAAGGAAAGCAAGGGCAAAGGTATGGGGACCTAAACTAAAATTGCATGATTGTAATTATGTCGTATTATTTTCATTCTTATTTCTTGAATTTTATGTCACACCTAAAATGTTGTGAATGTTGAGTTTGAATGTTAAGTTATGTTGATTGAAGTTTTATGATATTGTAAACATTAAGGTTTGTCAAACTTTGTTGTGAATGTTTTGAAACTGATTGCCAAATATGTAAGAGGTTTGTTTTGGTACTTTAATTTGTCAATGATGAATTTGAAAAAATAAAGCATGTACAATGGCCTCTTCCATTGTTGTAATCAGTCAGAATTAGCCATGAGACATCTTACCATGTTTGTAAGATCATAGAATCTGTAGGTTTAAGTTACCCTTTTCATTTTAGTAATGTCTTCTACATCAAAGCAACTTGACTAAAAACAGAGCAATTTGCCTTCAACAACTGAAGTGAATTTTGTTCCACTTCCCAAGTTTCTTCTACATTGAAAAAACTTTATAGTGTTTCCAAATCGGTTGTTTGAATACAACACAAAAGAAGGTTTAGGTTTAGATGACCCTTTGGCTTGTAGCTTTTGCTAAGAAGATAGACTCACCTGTCTAGCTATGCTAAATTTAAAGCAAGAAAGTTGCCAAGAGTTGAAAGAGCACCAAGGAGCTTAGAAATAGTTGGACTTTTTAAAAGGCCTTTTACAACTTAAAATGAAAGTAAAAGAAATCTAACCTATCACAAATCAGATTACTCAAAAACAAATTGAAAGAAAACAAAAGGTATGTTACTGCGGCTACGATTCTGTTTCTGGTCCAAATTCCTAGTGTAGAGCAAGATGCATGTGATCCTAGCAGCATGGTTTTGGACCACATAATCAAAGTTAATTCAACACTCAAAATTAGTGTAAACAGTTTTTGCTTTTGAAATCAGAAAGGTCTGTTATCTATTTAAGAATTGTCCACATAACACTCTCTATTATTGCCAAAGATATTAGGCCAAGTTAGCCACAAAATGCTCCAAAAAATTAGTGTTTTCTCTCCTGTTTAATGCACTCATATTAGGCAAAATGGATTTTTCAGCACTTGAAATATAGTGCATAATTCTCTCGGCCCAAGCTATTTTGACTTCATGTGCATCCATTCAAATTCATTTTCTGAACTGTTTCAGGGCATTTCACTCCACTAACAAATTTCTTTTGGATGATATACACTAAATCTCACCATCACTCAACTGTTTGGCTTCTATCTCAAAATTTGGCTATAGGAGTTGCCAATTTTCACACTTTTGCATTCTGGATAGCACAATTGAATTCTAAAATTCAGGTTCCTCTCCACTTTTATCTCAAAATCCTAACATTGCTTTTAATGTTTCAACAGGAAGAATTTTCTACGAGACTTTCACAGGTTAGATCTGAACATGAGTCAGCTCCTACACCGGATGATGGTAGTAATGCAGAAGACGACATACGTAGGACACAGTGTTGGGTCGAGATCGTTGGTGGCAAGAAAAAGGGTCGACTATACGGTGCGGGACAACTTGCTGCAAACTATAGCACATCGAGAGGAGGTACTCTGAAGCACCAACCTTCTTCTTCCACCACTGCTCCTGACGAGGTCGTTCTCCGCCTCACGCAGGCACTGGAGCAACGTGACCAGGAAATCACTGATCTGAGAGCAGAGTTTACAAACTTCAAGGCCCTGGTCATGAGAGTGTTGCCTGAAACTTCACAGGACGTACAAAATATCCCTCCGACCCAGCCACGACCCTCCTCGTCACCCGCTCCTCCTCAGTAGTCCACATTAGTCCAACCCTCATCAGTCCAACCCACACCAGTCCAGCCATCAATAGAGCAGCAGGATGATGAAGATCATTCTGATGATAACTATGTACATTATTAGTTTCATTTTCTTATTACTTGTTATAGAAAACATTTGGATATTACAACATTTGGAGTTTAGATCATTTCGATGTTAGATGAACTTGGTGACTTTGGATGTTAGAACATCATTCAGATTGATTGTTTTATGTTTTAACTATAAATACATGTTCTATGGATTAATGGATATTCTATAGATTAATGTATGTTCTATGAATATTGATCAATGATTACATCTTTGAGATGCGCATTATGCAGGTCTGATTGTGCTTGAAAACTGTTATGCAGGTCTGTTTCTGTTGTTGGTTTCGCCGATAAGCCGTATGTAACTACCCTTTTCCGACGGTTTATGGCATTTTCCGAGGGCTTTTGGCCTTCGGTAATGCCCTTTTTTTTGTAGTGTGAGTCCTTTGGGAAAACGATACTTGGTTTTACCTAGTTTTATTACTTGATACGATTCGGTCACACTTGCCGATTGTTCAACAAGTTTGTGGCGCCGTTTTTCGGTGTTCATAAATTTGTCATCAAGTTTTTAGCGCCATTGCCGGGGACTCGTGGTTTAACTAGTTCATTTGTGTGATTATTGATTATCTTTGACTTGTTTTTGAATTTTGAAATTTGTGTTTCTGTTTTTTATTTTTTCTGTTTTTATTTTATTTTATTTTATTTTATTTTATTTTATTTTATTTTATTTTATTTTATTTTCTTTTTTTATTTTATTTTATTTTATTTTATTTTATTTTATTTTATTTTATTTTATTTTATTTCATTTTATTTTATTTTATTTTATTTTATTTTATTTTATTTTATTTTATTTTATTTTATTTTATTTTATTTTATTTTATTTTCTGTTTTTTTTATTTTTTTTATTTTTGTTTTTTTGTTTTTATTTCCTATCTTCCTATCTTTTCAATTATATCTTTTGATTCTTTATCTATCTTCTCCATATTTTTGTGCTAACAAATATTTTCTAGAGTTTTGTGCCTAATGCTTGCAGGATGCAATTCGGACAAGAATTTAACTATATTGGCACTCAATTCTACCAAAGTAATCTCAACCACTGGTGGGAACCTCAGTCAAGCATGGATCAAAGTCAATTTTGGCAAGCTGCCGGACAATTTGAGAATCAACCACAACAACAATGGCAACAACAACCCTCTCTGTCGGTAAGAATGCAAAAATTGGAGGACGCACTTCAATAGTTTTTGCAGGTGTCCAGCTCCACTCAGAAAAACATTGAAGCATCATGTAAAAGGATGGAGATGAACCTTCGTTACATTAGTCAGAGATTGAACGATTTTAAGGTTAATACTGAAGTTAACCCTAAGGAGGAAGGTGAAGCCATTGCCACTGAAAGTGACAAGATTTTTGATGAGAAAAAAATAGGGAGAGATGAGGAAAAGATAGAGAGAAAAGAAAAAGAAGAGTTGAGTGAGAAAGATAAAGATGAAGAAAAAGAAAAAGAAGTGGTTGAGAGAGAAGAGAGAAAGAAAATTTGTGCGAAAATAAAGAAGTTGAGAAGAAAAAGAGAAGGGAAGAAAAAAATAAGAGAAAAGAAAAAGAGGAAAAAGAAAGTGAGAGAAAAGAGAAAGAGGACGAGAGGAAGAGAGAGAATCATATGAAAAACCCTTTCGTCATCCAAAGAAGTATCATAGGAAGGAAAAGAAATTTAAGTGCTTCATGGAAATCTTCAAGAAATTGGAGATTAAAGTTCCTATGATTGAGACACTGCAACAGGTTCCTGGTTTGATCAAATTTCTGAAGAAGTTCAGTAGAAAGAAGAAGAAAAAGAAGAAGGAACTTGAGCTTTATTGGGTCAAGCTAGTGACGTTAAAAGAGCGCTTGCTGGGAGGCAACCCAGTGATTTAAGAACTTTTAATTTTTGGTTTGGTGATGTAATTTTGAACTTTTGGGTATTTTTGTTTTTGTTATAAGTTTGCTACAGGGTTTACATCTACTGATGGATGTTAGGCAGAAGAGTATCTACTGAAGGATACTATCTTTGTATACACCTACTGATGGGTGTTGGTAAGAAAGATTTGCATCTACTGAAGGGTGCAGGAGGATTTTGGGTAAGGCTCGTGACGTTAAACAAGCGCTACTTGGGAGGCAACCCAGTTGATTGATTTTATCTGTATTGTTTGTTTTGATTCTACTTTAGTTGCATGATAGGGATTGAATGTTTGAGTGATCTGAGAACTTAATTACAGGGAGCAAGTGAGGGGCATGAGTAGGAGGCACCTAGGTTAAGCTAGGAAGAAGAAGAGCACTTCACGAAAGTGCCGCTGAGCGATAGTGTCGCAAAATGGGCTTAGGTTTCCCTTAGCGGAACTCGAGCCCATTAGGGTATTTTTATACCCTAAGTCACGCTTTGGCCTCTATTTTCAGATGCTTTGATATTGATTGATGTTGAGAATGTGCACGTTATATGCTTATACAGGTGGTTCACAAGCATTGTGAACAAATGCAAGATGTTGTGATTGTGATTATGATTCTAAGCAGGATGTTATATGTGGAATGTGAATGAGCTTATATGTGAGGTTTTGAGCTCCAGAGTTGTTATTGTTGAATACTATTACTGTGAAAGCATGAATGACTTTGCCCAGGTTTTCTATGATTGATTTACTTGCACTTTTGCATCATATGATCAAGGCCATTTGTTGGTAACCCTTTTATTAGCCAAATTCATAAATTTATCCCACTAAAAGAGAGCATTATGTGTTCTATCATTTGAACCCGTAGCCTTGAACATAATTTGTGGTATTGACAAATGTCCAAGTTTGGGGTTGCTGGGAAGTTATGAAAGGGAAATTGAAAGCATTGAGCTAAGAGCTAAGAATTAAGTATGTGAAAAGAAAAAGAAAAAAGAAAGAAAAGAGAAGAAAAAGCAAAGCTCAATGCAAAGGAAAGTTGGGAATAAGTAAGAATGGTTGTGTTTATATGATTCTCTTCACTCAAGGGTTTTGTGATCTAGAAAAACCAATTTCTTGCTAGCCCAGCCACATTATAAGCCATTGAAAAGTCCTTGTGATGATGTGTGCTTGTAAGTGTTTTTGACTATGGTTAAATGAAAGGCAAAGTTGATTCATGTGACATTGTAATAGTAGAGTGAATGAGTAAATATCTCCTATACACTTGTGTGTTTGACTGAAACACTTTATCTAGTGAGGATAGATTCCATGAACACATAAGAACATCTTTGCTTAGTTGATTGATCATTCATGAAAAGTAGCATTTGTTGGATAGTACACTACAAAAAAAACCTTATTTAGAGGAGGTTATTTTGGGGAGGTTATAAAAAACCCCCTCAAATTAACATACTTTAAGATGTTTAATTTAAATTATCTAACTGACAATATTTATGGGGGTTTTAATTTCTTTCAAGAGAGGTTTATAACCTCTTTAAATAAAAATATATTTTTATTCATCATCTTCTAATTCTTTTACATTTTTCCCTCTAAAATTTTAGACTAAGTTTCATTTTAACAATTCTAAAATTTTATTCCCTCCGGATTTAAAACCCATCTGTGTCTAAAACCATTATTTTTCTAAAAGTTATTTTTCTTCTAAAAATCTTCTTACAATTCACCTGAACCCTAGCTCACTCCGCACACTCTGCTCACTCTGCTAACTCTGCTCAGCTCACTCTGCTCACTCCACTCACTCCGCTCACTCCGCTCACCTGAACCCTAGGTTCTGCAAAATCCCCAATTCCTAAGGTTTCATCTCCAACATCATCCGCACCTGTGAAATCAGCGGTTCCCAAGGTCTCATCTCCAACATCATCTCCACCAGCTGACTCACCACTATTACCTACTCCAACAGCATCCTCCACACCAGCCGAAGCACCAACAGTGTCAGCACCAGCCAAAAAAGCACCAGCACCGGCAACACCTAGGTTCTGCAGAATCCTCAATTCCTAAGGTTTAACTCTAACACCAAGTGCTTTGGTCGTTTACTCCTAGTTAATTGCTACAAACCTTATCCCAATGATTATGGGTGTACATACCTTGAGGAGTGTAGACTAAATTTCTCTTGGTTATACGTATAGTAATGAAATTCTGTATCTGTGTAAGTGCAGTGTTAGCAAAATGATGCTCTCCAATTCCCAACTTTTCTCTGATGTCACATCTGGTACATTGCCCCTAAATACTTTTGTGAGGATTTCCGACAAAGTCAACATCTTAGGGTTTATCAAAGTCCATGTTGTTTCCTCCATGTCTTGTGATATTGCAATTAATCTTTCTAATAGAACAGTTGGGAACCAAGAGTGCCAATACAGAACAAAACTTTGATTAACAGTTTTTAATTTACGAATGAAACTATATTCTAGATAAGTAGACCTTGTTTATTGCTTAATGTTCATATTTCACTTTGTTGTATTCGTAATTGTGGTTGATCCTACTCGCCCCTTTCCCGCTCAAGCTACTTCTAGGAATTTATTTGGTATTAATTTTCCTATTTTGGTTACTTCATAATAATGCTTGTTATGAGATGTGAATCTGACACTGTTTACTGAGTAGTGTTAGTTTTTGTTTGTTAGAGTATACTTTTATCAAATATTAAGTATGAATTTTCTTATAGTTTGGAAGTATTTATGAGTGAGAAATAGTTGGGGATGAAATGCAGGGTTTATTCTTCTGGTAATTATTAAAGCTGCTATTCTGAGAGACATGGGCTTGCTTACTGCAGCTCAAGCCCTAATGAAAATGATATTCGGAAAGCAGGAGTGATTTGACCAATAAGTTATTATTTGTCTTAACAAAATTGTGAATGATGAATAATGATATATTCAAAATTTTATCTAAACATCCAATCTTGATAACTCATCTAACTTTTTCGTTCTTAACAAGTCTTCTTTGATAAATACTGATTCTATTATGATTTGTGGTACTTTCAGTAGGACAAGGATTATATATAGGCTGGATTGTCCTTTATGATGTTGTGAAATTATACCATTTGCTTTTGAGAAACCCCTTTTTTATGGGTTTGGTCTGATTGTAGTTCTAATATCAACAAACATTGGCCCAGACATTGTCACTACTTTAACTTGAATTCTATTGTTTATTATATATAACATCGTTCTTTCACTTTCAACTTAGATTACATAAGGACTTGGTTCATGCCACTCCCCTACATCGATCTCACTAACCCTCACTCATTTAATTGGTGCATTATTGTACTTCACAGAATGATCCAAACTAACTGACACATTATTGTACCTAGTGCATGAGCTACACGTCTTGAATTCTATTGTTTATATATTATTTTCAAAATGTGAGCACATGTAATTAAGTTTATTTTATTAATATTTTTTATATTATTTCAGCAAGCTCGTGATGCAAATGAGTCAGAGTCTCCTTTGGGAACAAGACAATCATCTGATGGAAGTAATCTTTAGGAAATTTATGATATTGTTTTAGGATCAAAGTATACTTAGTTTATTATGAATTGGGATCACATTTCTTTCTTTGTAACTATTTCTGCAATAGGATTACATTGACTTCTAGTCTATCCTTCTGTAACATACAATTGTCTCTCAATTTATTTTTCTAAATTCCTTCCTACTCAGGGGTTTTTGTTCTATGATATCAATTTTTTATTCAGAGGAATCATATTTGTTTGGTATTTAATAATTTTAAAAAAATAAATTTATTTAATGTTCAAATTAAAAAAAAAGAAGAAAAGAAAGAAATTGGTGAAAATAGGTAGTTATTATATATGTTAATAATCATTAAACAAAAAACAATATTATATATTTTAATAATCATTAAATAAAAAAACTGACAAAAATATAGAAAACTTTTGTGATCAAATAGTTGAAAATAAAAGAGGTTAAAACCCCCCACAAAATAATAGTCAGTAATAGAGGAGGTTTTTAACCTCTGCAGAAAAACCTCCGCAAATTGAACGTGATACCAGGGGTTGCAAAAAACCCCCGCAGATAGTTTGTGGCGACTCAAACTTCGGCGGTTTGAAAAACCCCCGGAATTTATTTTGCGGAGGGTGAAAACCTCCGCAAATCGAAAAAAAAACCTCCTCTAAATAACCTTTTTTTTGTAGTGGTATGTGATTGTGTGAACACTAAAGCATGTGCATGTCTTGATTGAAATCTTTGCAATGAGCTAAATTGAGTATTTACTTGTCTTGAAACGGGAGTTTTGAATGTGGTGAACCATTATATGGATTGATGGAAGATTGAGTTACATCTTGTTTGCTTGATGACAAGCAAAGTTTTAAGTTTGGGGTTGTGATAACGGTTGAAAAACCGTTATTTTTATGCTTAAAATTGATACCAAAAGCAACCTTTAAGACTTAGAAACTAGCTTGAACTCATATATTTTACGTTAGTTTTGTGAATAAGAGAGTTGAAAGTGAATTTAATGGTTTTGTACAAGATTCCCTTGATTTTGTAGGCTAATTGAATGATTTGAAAGAAGAATTGAAGTACCGAATGATTGGAATGCTGAAAAGTCAACCAGAAACCACAAAAGTCAACCAGTCAACCAGTCAACTAGAATGCTGAAAAGTCAACTAGAATACGGAAAAAGTCAACCAGACGAGTTTTGGGCCAATTTTCTGCGATTTTATGATCTGTTTGAGCCTGGACCCGTTTTCTATTTTTTTTATGTCCTATTTAAAGACCTAGATGTCTTCGGGTTTGTATCTTTGGCAGAGACGAAGCAAACACTCTCTTTTCCACCCCTTGAAGGAAGATCTTGGATGCTCAGGCTACCTTCTCCTCTTTCTAGGGTTCTATCTTTCATTCTTTCATTATTGTTCATCTAGTTTCACCATGAATATGGTGAACTAAACCTTGTATTGTTGTTGGGGAATCAATGTAGTCTTGTGAAACTCTCATATATGGAATTTGATTTAATGTCTTATATTAAGATATATGCTTTCTTTCATCTTTAGCTGGGTTTTTCCTCTTTGCTTATTGCTTGCTTTGTTTAACTCATTCATTGTCATGATTATTGATTTTGTCGATACGGGAACGTACGGGGAAGTCTAGATCCGGGGAATTTCTCCCAATAGCATATTGGTTGCCTTTAAGCTCCTGCACTTTAAGAACTAATTACTAGGAATGCTAGGAATTGTATGAACTCGTAATTAAGGATAGGCCTTCTTGCAAGGTGATTTAGAGAGTGGCATTACCATTGATGATAAGAATGATGAATTCTTAAAAGTATATGAGAGTGAACAAGATGAAATTGATAACCCCAACAACATACTCATCCATTTAATTCATTAAAGTGTTTGTTTTCCTCTTTTCCATTGATCAAACTCATGCATACATGTTTAATTATTGTTCTTTGCATTTGAAACCTATAATCAATTGTTCAGAAGTCTTAAATAATCAACTAATCATATAACTAACTAGGCCGTGAGTCCTTTGGGAAAACGATACTTGGTCTTACCTAGTTTTATTACTTGATACGATTCGGTCAAACTTGCCGATTGTTCAACAAGTTTGTGGCGCCGTTTTTCGATGTTCATAAATTTGTCATCAGGCAGCCACCACTGAGAGGAGAGTAGAGCTTGAGAAAGAAAGTAAGCATGGAGGGCTACGGGTAGCAGCATGAAAGCATATGATTGATTTTTGGAAGTGATACATTTACTCTTTGCAAGCTGGAAGCACACTTCAATTAGGAAAAAGGGGGGCTAGACGTGTAGCACAGGGTGACGTGGAGCTAATGAGGCAAAGTGTGGTGATTGATGATGAAGAAAAGAGAAGCGTTGAGATGTGGTGATTCAGAGTTGAAGAAGTGCAGTACGGTGGCAGGAAGAAGCCACGTCCAAGAGGTGCTCACGCATGAGAAAGTGGTGTGCACACGGGAAGCATCTCTCTGTTTTCATTGTTTTTAGATATTAGGATTAAGATGTTTTCTTAATGAGGGAGAAAAGGTGATGAGATAGGAGAAGGTGTAGCGGTGACGTTCAGCAATTGGGTTAATTTCTTTTAAAAAGATGATGCATGATGAGTCGTTATTTCTGGAATTATATTTAGTTTATTGCACTTAAATAAACCAGGGAATTGTGTTTAATTGTTTGTTATTTCCCCGTTTTCCGAATTCTGCTCAATTTGGTCGGAAATTTGTAATTGTGCTAATTTGGGTTTTCTGAGCTGATTAAGTGCATTTTTGAAGTGCAGGAAAATTTCGGAAATACATTTTGGGACATCAGGAAGAATGCCGAATAAATTCAAGACTCTCCACACAGACATTTTAGAATTAATTAAATTGTAATTCAGTAGTTTAGAATTTCTGTATCAACTCTTACATTTTGGGTCAATTTTTGGTAAAGTAGATTAGGCCCAAAAGTAGAGATTAGTGACTTGGACCTAGGGTTTTTCTTTTGTGTGGACCCCACCCTCATTAAAGGGGAGACACACGGCCTTTAGGTTAAGCCGCCACTCACTATCGTTCGGGGGGGTCTTTGGTTCTGAGGTTTTTTTTTGGTTTTTGAAGTTCTTTTTGGCATTGAACGCTGTCACGGTGGATGAATGGGATAGACATTTTGAATTTTATTTTCATTCTGCAAATGCTGTATTCATGAGAACCATGTTTTCTTTAATTTCTCATTCAATCAAAAATCATAAGGGTACATCCAGTATTGTCCCACCACGGTGATTCACTACTTTTGAAAAGCGCATTCTATTTTGTCCAGCAGCTACCACGTCTTGGATGGAAAGGAAGGCACACGCTGATTCCAGTAGGCTGTTCCAGAAGAGAAATGAGTGTTTCTTTCATTTAGAAAAGTGGTGCACGGTGTTTTGTTGTCTATGAAAGTAAGGTTTTAATTTTCATTCAAGAGGGAGCTGGAAGCACACACGAAGCTGTTGTTGCTGCCATGTCCAGCAAAGCATTTCATTCTTCTTGCTAGCAGTGCACACGCATGTGGAAAGTCACTTTACAGAGGGGATTCGATTCCTATAAAAGAAGCTTGTTTTATTCATTCAGCAAAGTAGTGCTCACGGTGCCTGGTCCTGGAGCTGTTCCAGCCGCAACCGAGAGGGAGAGAATGGTGTGCATATGAAGAAGTGACTAGGTGGAGCTGGAACGTGAAGCACGAGATTCAAGAAATGGCCTGGTGTGTGTAGAACGCACGTTGGAACGCTTTGAAGAAGTGCAGCACGGGAAATGAAGAAGTGATTATAAGAAGGAGCATGTTGATTGGATGAAGTGGTGTGCACGTCCCATCACAGGGGTTCGGTCATTGGAAGCATTTATTCCACTTAGAAAAGCTAACTTCTTTTCACATGGAATTTGGAATTGGAGAATGGTGTCTACGAGAATGCACCAAGAGGTCACGGGGTGATGAAGAGGTGATGGGAGTAGGTAGGAGCTGTTGCTGCCATATTGTAGGGTCCATGAGGTGATTCATTTTGAAGGCACATGGGAGTAGCACGGGTACGGTGGTGATTTAAGAGAAGGTATCAATTCAATTACTTTTGGATAATGAATGGAGGTATGGTGATTAAAATATGATAGATGTTGGAAGTGTAAGAAGCATTCCAATTATTTTAATTTTCTCTACATGCAACATATGTCACGGCCAAAGAGTATCCACGGGCAAGTATTTCACTTATTTTGATTTTTTTTTAGAATGAAATACATGGAATGGAAGTGTCACGGCAAGGAGGACTTTTAAAAGCATTTGCAAATTTCAATTTTCTTTTGTAGATGAATGGGTCAATTTTAGAGAAGTTTCATTTTCTTTTATTTCTTTTGCCTTAAAATATTTTATATTGTATGTTGGATTGATTTTCTTCCTTTTGGTGGTGAATTGTGTTTGAATATTTATCTATTGTATTGTTTTCTTTAAAAGTTTTCATGCACTTTAATGTTTTCAATTATATTCGGTCGTGTTTTATTTAATTTTCAGTTTAATTTGATTTTACCGCAACCAAAAAAATCACAAAACCCCCCCCACTATGTGTTTGATCTGAGACTGAACCCAAATTGGTCCTTGAGAGACGACCTAGGAGTCACTTCCTAGTAACTATACTGCATTCTTTTATGCACAACTTTTGTGGGAGGTGCGACCCTCTCATCAATGCACATATTCATTTTGTTTATTAGTTTGAGTAACACACTGACTTCAATTAGAGAAATGGTGGAGGAGGTCATGACCCGGCTTGATTGGAAGCATACAGCTATTACGAAGTGGTGCTTAATTCATTAGAAAAGCTAGGTGACGTCTTGGAGTGTTGTGCGCTGATTTATTGCAGCAGCAAGGTATATGCGTGATTTCTTTTGGAGTGAGTGGCTAGGTCACGTCCAACATTCTTTTAGGAGCACGGTGTTTGATTTTCTTTTGGGAAGAAGCGTTGGAAATTTCTTTTAGTCTTCACGTTTTAACCAAGTTGCATTTTTATATTTTATATATTAATTTACATTCAGAAATTCTGGGTCATTTGATTTTACTGTTAGCACATTTTTAGTTTGTTGATATGCGTTGGTGGTGGATGATTATAATGTGCACTTTTATGTTTAGGTTAAGCGTTGCATATTTTCTTTTATTTATGCTGCTTTGTGTTTTAATTGGTTGACGCTTTGTTTCTCTGAATTTTTTATTCCAAGGTGCAATGTGCATTTTATTTCTAGCTAGTGTTTTTTTTTATGATTTGTTGTATTTTAATTAGTTCACACATCTTGATTTAGGACAGTTCAATTTACTTTTTACATTCACTAGGTTGTCTATTATGTTCGGTCGTGTTTAATTTCCAGTTTTAATTTAATTCATTTCGAATCACAAAACACTTTCAAACCCCCACTACGTGTTTGATCTAAGCCTCGAACCACATTTGGTCCTTGAGAGACGACCTAGGAGTCACTTCCTAGCACTATACTGCATTCTTTAATGCACATCAAATTTGACGGGCCACGACAGCCCGCATCAAATTTTGGCGCCGTTGCCGGGGACCAACGGTTCGGTCTTAGGTCTTTTGTTGTGTTAGTGTGTATTGTGTTTTGTCTTGTGTTGTGAGTATGATGTTCTGTTTTGTGTGTGCGTGTCGCATGTTTAATTGTGTTGTGTTTTGTTTGTTTCGTAATTTTTAGGATTTCCTTTCTACCTTCCCTTCTTTTTCCATGTCTACCTATTTTGGTTATGTGAATAGTGCTTATTCTGCCAGCGCTTATTCGGTCGCAACTTTTTCTGCACTCTGGTTGACTTTTCTGCATTCTGGTTGACTAGTTGACTTTTCTGGTTGAGTGGTTGACTTTTCTATTTGACTGGTTGACTTTTCTGGTTTCTTGTTGGCTTTTCTGCATTCCAATCATTCAGTACTTCAACTCTTCTTTCAAACCATTCAATTAGCCTACAAAATCAAGGAAATCTAGCACAAAACCATTAAATTCACCTTAAACTCTATTATTTCCAACAATTCAATAAAATCATGAGTTCAAGCTAATTTCTAAGTCATAAAAGTTGCAATTTTGAAGTCAATTTTAAGTATCAAAATAACAGTTTTTCAACTGTTATCACAACCCCAAACTTAGAACTTTGCTTGTTCTCAAGCAAATAAGATGTAACTCAATCTTCTACCAATCTATTCAATGGTTCACCACATTCAAAAAGCCTTCTTTCAAGATAAGTAAATACTCAATTTAGCTCATGAACAAGACTAAAATCAAGATGTGCACATGCTTTGAGTGTTCACTCAATCACATAATATCCAACAAATGCTATTTTCATGAATGATCAATCAACTAAGCAAAGATGTTCTAATGTGTTCATGGAATCTATCCTTACTAGATAAAGTGTTTCACTCAAACACACAAGTGTATAGAAGATATTCACTCATTCACTTTACTATCACAATGTCACATGAATCAACTTTGCCTTTCATTTAACCATAATAAAAAACATTTACAAGTAAGCATCATCACAAGGACTTTTCAATGGCTTATAATGTGGCTGGGATAACAATAACAATTGGTTTTTATGGATCACAAAACTCTTGAGTTAAGAGAATCATCTAAACAAAACCATTCTTAATTATTCCCAACTTTGTTTTGCATTGAGCTTTTCTTTTCCTTTTCACATGCTTAACTTTTGGCTCAATGCTTTTTCTTTTTCCTTTCTATTTTCCAACAACCCCAAACTTGAACATTTATCAATACCACAAAATATTTTCAACTTAACTCAAGGTAAACCTTTTCGAAAAGGGTTTTCAAATCATGTTCAAGGCTAAGGGTTCAAAGGATAGCACACTTAGTGCTATCTTTTAGTGGGCTAAATTCATGCATCTGGTTAACAAAAGGGTTACCAACAAATGGCCTTGATCATATGATGCAAACAAGCAAGTGATTCAATCATAGAAAACCTGGGCAAAGTCATTCATGCTTTCAAAGTAATAACATTAAACAACAACTTTGGAGCTCAAAATCTCACATATAAGCTCATTCTCATTCCACATAAACATCCTGCTTAGCATCATAATCACAATCACAACATCATGCATTTGTTCAAAAGGCTTGTGAACCACCTGTATAAGCATATAATGTGCACATTCTCAATCATCAATCAAGATCCAAACATCATCAAGCAATACTCATCACACAATAGTCACAAGCAAACCATCATAACAGACAAGTTTCAAATTGAGTACATCAACCCTATTCTAAAAACAGAAGCAAATAAGTTCAATATTACAAAACACTAGGTTTCCTCTCAGTAAGAGCTTGTTTAACGTCACGAGCCTGACCCAAAATCTACCAACACCCATTAGTAGGTGCAAATCTTTCTTACCAACACCCATCAGTAGGTGTAACAAACCTAGTATCCTTCAATAGATACTTCACCACCTAGCATCCATCAGTAGATGTTATACCCTGTAAAAAATTTATAACTAAAACAAAAATAACAAAAGTTCATAATTACATCACCAAACCAAAATCAAAAGTTCTTAAATCACTAGGTTGCCTCCCAACAAGCGCTCTTTTAATGTCATTAGCTTGACCCAATAAAGCTCTAGTTCAATCTTCTTTTTCTTCTTCTTTCTACTGAACTTCTTCAGAAATTTGATCAAATCAGGAACCTGTTGCAATGTCTCAATCATAGGAACTTTAATCTCCAATTTCTTGAAGATTTCCATAAAGCGCTCAAAGTCCTTCTCTTTCCTATGATATTTCTTTGGATGATGACGAGGTTTTTCATATGATTCTTTCTTCTTTCCTCTCATCCTCTTTTTCTTACTTTTCTTCTCCCTCAATTTTCTCTTTTTCTTTTCTCTTATTTTTTTCTTCCCTTGTCTTTTTCTACTCAACTTTTCAATCTTCACACAAATTTTCTTTCTCTCTTCTCTCTCAACCACCTCTCTTTCTTTCTCTTCTTTTTCTTCTTTTCTCTCTAACTCAACTTTTTCAACATCTACACTCACTAAAAATTTACACTCTTCTCTAGGGTTAACCTCAGTATTAGCCCCAAAACTCTTATCAGGCCTTTCTTCCAACTTCTTAGTTAATTGTCCGATTTGCATCTCCATATTTCTAATGGATGCTTGAGTGCTGTTATGATTGGAGATGGTTACCTGCATAAACTGGTGAAGAGTTTCTTCCAACTTTATATGTTTTTCAGTGAGTGTAGATATCTGTTGCCATAATAATGGTTGTTGTTGTGGCCTATTAAATTGTCCTGATTGCGCAGCTTGTTCAGATTGTCCCTGATCTTGACCCATGCTTGGGTGAGGTTTCCACCCTTGGTTGAAATTACCTTGGTGGTATGAAAATTGATTGTTCATGAAATTTACATCTTCTAGGGCCTCCACTGGAAAAGCATATTGACCATTGATATAGTCACCACCACATAGTTCACACATATGTTGTTGAACTTGAGCAACAGTTTTTAATTCCTTTGATAATTGAGCAAATGTCTTTGTTAAATTCTCCAACTGTTGAGTTATAATCTTATTCTGAGCAAGGAAGGCATCATTTGACTGCAATTGTAGAACCCCTTTGTATTGAACAGAGGCTCCTCTTTCACTATGCATTTCATTGTCATTAGTAGCCATGTTCTCTATCAATTCTCTTGATTCCTCTGGAGTCTTACATGTAATATTACCTCCAACTAAGGCATCTGACATCAACTTGGTTTGTGAACCAAGACCTCCAAGGAAAAAGTAGAACTACTGCTGCTTCATCAAAACCGTGCATGAGAGTCTTTTTCCATAAGCTTTTGTACCTATCCTATGCTTGACCTAATGTCTCCTCCATGCCTTGTCTGAAAGAAGAGATATCTGATGACAAATTTATGAACACCGAAAAAAATCGCCACAAACTTGTTTAACAATCAGCAAGTGTGACCGAATCGTATCAAGTAATAAAACAAGGTAAGACCAAGTATCGTTTTCCCAAAAGACTCACGGCCTAGTTTAGTTATGTGATTTGTTGATTATTTAAGACTTAAAAACAAATTGATTATAGGTTTAAATGCAAGAAACAGTAATTAAACATGTATGCATGAATTTGATCAATGGAAAAGAGGAAAATAAACACTTTAATGAATTAAATGGATGAGTATGTTGTTGGGGTTATAAATTTCATCTTATCCACTCTCATATATTTTCAAGAATTCATCATTCTTATCATCAATGCTAATGCCACTCTCTAAATCACCTTGCAAGAAGGCCTATCCTTAATTACGAGTTCATACAATTCCTAGCATTCCTAGTAATTAATTCTTAAAGTGCAGGAGCTTAAAGGCAACCGATATGCTATTGGGAGAAATTCCCCGGATCTAGACTTCCCCATACGTTCCCGTATCGACAAAATCAATGATCATGGCAATGAATCAGTTAAACAAAGCAAGCAATAAGCAAAGAGGAAAAACCCTAGCTAAAGATGAAAGAAAGCATATATCTTAATATAAGACATTAAATCAAATTCCATATATGAGAGTTTCACAAGACTACATTGATTCCCCAACAACAATACAAGGTTTAGTTCACCATATTCATGGTGAAACTAGATGAACAATAATGAAAGAATGAAAGATAGAACCCTAGAAAGAGGAGAAGGTAGCCTGAGCATCCAAGATCTTCCTTCAAGGGGTGGAAAAGAGAGTGTTTGCTTCGTCACTGCCAAAGATACAAACCCTAAGACATCTAGGTCTTTAAATAGGACATAAAAATAATAGAAAACGAGTCCAGGCCCAAACAGATCATAAAATCGCAAAACACTGGCCCAAAACTCGTATGGTTGACTTTTTCCGTATTTTGGTTGACTTTTCAGCATTCCAATCATTCGGTACTTCAATTCTTCTTTCAAATCATTGAATTAGCCTACAAAATCAAGGGAATCTTGCACAAAACCTTTAAATTCACTTTCAACTCTCTTATTCACAACTAACGTAAAAATATGAGTTCAAGCTAGTTTCTAAGTCTTAAAGGTTGCTTTTGGTATCAATTTTAAGCATAAAAATAACGGTTTTTCAACCGTTATCAATCTCTTGCTTCCCTTTGTTGACTTTAGAGTTTGTTGCTGCCATTGTTGTTGTGGTTGATTCTCAAACTCTCCAGCAGCTTGCCAAAATTGGCTTTGATGCATGCTTGAGTGAGGTTCTGATGACAAATTTATGAACACCGATAAACGGCGCCAAAAACTTGTTTAACAATCGGCAAGTGTGACTGAATCGTATCAAGTAATAAAACTCGATAAGACCAAGTATCGTTCTCCCAAAGGACTCACGGCCTAGTTAGCTATATGATTTGTTGATTATTTAAGACTTGTGAAAAATTGATTGTCGGTTTAAATGCAAAAGACAGTAATTAAATATGTATGCATGAATTTGATCAATGGAAAAGAGCAAAACAAACACTTTAATTAATTAAATGGATGAGTATGTTGTTGGGGTTATCAATTTCATCTTGTTCACTCTCATATACTTTAGGAATTCATCATTCTTTTCATCAATTCCTAATGCCACTCTCTAAATCACCTTGCAAGAAGGCCTATCCTTAATTACGAGTTCATACAATTCCTAGCATTCCTAGTAATTAGTTCTGAAGTGCAGGAGCTTAAAGGCAACCAATATGCTATTGGGAGAAATTCCCCGGATCTGGATTTCCCTGTACGTTCCCATATCGACAAAATCAATAATCATGGCAATGAATGAGTTAAACAAAGCAAGCATTAAGCAAAGAGGAAAATCCCTAACTAAAGATGAAAGAAAGCATGTATCTTAATATAAGATGTTAAAACACAAATTCCATATATTTTTCACAAGACTACATTGATTCCCCAACAACAATACAAGGTTTAGTTCACCATATTCTTGGTGAAACTAGATGAACAATAATGAAAGAGTGTAAGAGATAGAAAAACCCTAGAAAGAGAAGAGGAGAGCCGTCACCATCTCCCAATCTACCCCCAAGGGGTGAAAAGTGTGTTTCTACTTCCTCCCAACCAAAGATACAAACCTTAGGAACACCTAAAGCTTATATACTATTCGTAAAATTACAAAAAATTAGGCCCAAGCCCAAAATAGTGCCGCTCAGCGGTAAGTGCGTGAGTTGATTCTTCCCCCTCAACGGCATTTTCACCCCTCAGCGGATCCAACGTGAGTTCCTGAGTGCCGCTCAGCGGT
>JAHCHA010012630.1:0-13707 GCA_027742795.1 Vigna hirtella
TTGTTTCCTTTCTCATTGGGAGGCAATGCTAAGCTTTGGTTGAATTCTTTCCCAGAAGAAAGTTTCACAGAGTGGGAAGCAGTGGTAACAAAGTTTCTAAACAAGTACTTTCCACAATCAAAGGTGACAAAAGGCAAGCAAGAGATATCTTCATTTAAGCAGGGCATGGAAGAATCACTGGGGCATGCATGGGATAGATACAAAAGTCTACTAAGAAAAACACCCACGCATGGCTTTGAAGAACAGGAAGTAGTCTTAACTTTCCTTGGAGGGCTTGGTTCACAAACCAAGATGATGCTGGACGCCTCAGCAGGAGGCAATATTAAATGGAAAACTCAAGAGGAAGCCACAGAAATTATAGAAAACATGGCTACTAGTGATAATGAGCTGCACAATGAGAAAGGAGCTCCTATGCAACAAAAAGGGGTTCTTCAATTACAAACACATGATGCCTTGCTAGCTCAAAATAAAATTCTAACTCAACAGCTGGAGACTCTGACTAAAACTCTTGCACAATTACCTAAAGAGTTGAAAACTGCGGCACAGGTACAAACCCAGTTGTGCGAATTATGTGGAGGTGATCATATCAATGGTCAATGTGCTTTTCCAGTGGAAGCCGTGGAGGATGTTAATTTCATGGCTAATCAATTTCCATACCGTCAAGGGAATTACAATCAAGGGTGGAAACCACATCCAAGCATTGGTCAAGGACAAACTGGGCAAGCTAATCAATATAATAAGCAGCAGCAGCAACCAACCTTTTGGCAACAGTTATCTATGCTTAATGAAAGGTCAACAAGGTTGGAAGAAACTCTTCAGCAATTCATACAGAAAACTGAATCTTCTCAAAAGAGCACTGAAGCTGCTATAAAGAATTTGGAGATTCAAATGGGTCAGATTACCAAGCAATTGGAAGAAAGGCCAAATAGAAATTTTGGGGCTAATACTGAAGTTAACCCCAGAGAAGAGTGTAAAGTGATAAAGAGTGTGAATGAAGAGATAATTGAGTTAGAAGAAGGAGCAACAGAAGAAAGAAGAGAAATAGAAAGCAAAAATACTTTTCCTTTTCCAATAAATCAAGAGAAACAAATGGACTTCACAGAATTATTCAGAATGGTGGATAATGAAGCACCTTGGGAACAGATTCTACAGAAAATTGCAGTTTACACAAAGTCTGATGAAGAAATCTCTATAAAGAAGAGACGTAGAGATGATGAGGCAAAAGAGTGTATATCTGTTAAGAAAGAGTCATTCCCTCCTAAAGCATCAGATCCAGGCAGTTTTTCTATCCCTTGTACTATAGGGAAGAAAAAGGTAAAGAAAGCTCTCCTTGATTTAGGTTCAAGTGTTAACTTGATACCTTATTCTTTACTGGAGCAAATCGGCAATGATAAAGTGAAACCTGCAAAGGTTAAAATAGTAATGGCTGATGGATCTTCAAAGGAGCCATGTGGGATTGTAGAAGACATTATAGTTTGTGTTGGCAAACTTCAGTTCTTGGCAGACTTTGTGGTGATGAAGATGGAGACCGAGAAGATACTTATCATACTTGGAAGACCGTTTATGAAAACGGCCAGGGCCATCATAGATGTAAATGAAGGTATAGTGGTGCTCCAGGACAGAGAGGAGAGAGTGGTGGTAGATGTCTTCAAAGATGAGATGCAAGCAAAGGAGGAAGAAGCTAGTTATAAAGCTGCATTTCGAGATGCACCCATGACTAGCCGTGAAGATGAAAATCTTGAGGTTTCAGGTAACCATTGTTTGTTGTTTCAGGTACCCAAGGAAGAAGAGATTGGAAGAGGAGAAAAAATTCCTAGTGACTGGAAGAAAAGAAGACTCCAACTTGGCGCACCTGTAAGAATCAAGAACAAGTTGTGGGTTGTGAAGGGCTTTAAAGAGAAGGAGATGATAGAGATAGAGTCTCCATATTCTAGAAGGACCAAAACAGTTCAAAGGAAACAGCTGAGGAGTTGGTGGAATGACAACATCAACTATAAAGAGGATGGAACTTGAACTTTATTGGGTCAAGCTAATGACGTTAAAAGAGCGCTTGCTGGGAGGCAACCCAGTGGATTTAAAGACTTTTGATTTGGTTTTGTAATTTTTAATTTGTGAACACTATTTTTGTAATTATTTTGTTGGAGATAGCATCTACTGAAGGATGCTAGGTGGTTAAGTATCTACTGAAGGATACTATTTTTGCAACACCTACTGATGGGTGGTGGTAAGAAAAGTTAACATCTACTGAAGGGTGTTGGTGGATTTTGGGTTAGGCTCGTGACGTTAAACAAGCGCTACCTGGGAGGCAACCCAGTTGATTGAATATTTCTGTTTGTTTATTTTAGGGTTTGCATAAGCATTTTAAACATTGAATTGCAGGGAATCAATGAGAGGCATGTATGGGAGGCACGTAGGTTAAGAAAAGAAGGAGAAGAGCACATCAAGAAAGTGCCGCTGAGCGGTAAGTTACCGCTGAGCGGTACTCTCGCAGATGGGCTTTAGTTTCCCCTCAGCGGGACTCGAGCCCATTAGGGTATTTTTATACCCTAAGCTGCGCATAAGCTTCTGTTTGCTGGCTCTTCTCTGCACAAACACTCCCACATACCTTTTCCAAGGTTTTCCACATCTTTTCACTCTTCCCTCTTAAGAAAATTTCTCTTCCACTCACTTTTTCACTAGTGTGCCATCAAAGTTTGGGGTTGGAAGAGAGCATTCTAGCTTGGAAGCATTTTCATTGCATCTAGTATCTCTACCCAAGTAAGTAAAAAGCATTTTGTTCATTCTAGGGTTCTTGAATTTGAATGTGATTGTCAAAGCATGAATATTTAGGGGTTTTGATTTCTATGCATGATTTGATGATATATTTGATGTTTGAACCGATTAAACTGCATGATTATAAACTGGAAAACTGAAAATTGCATTTGGGTGGAGTTAGGACAACTTTAAAGCAAGATTTTCAAAAATCTGCAGAGTTACCGCTGAGGGGTAAACTGCCGCTAAGCGGCACTCTGCCAGATTTGGTTTTTCTGAAATTTTGCGTGTTGAAATGTGGCACTGGTGGCGCTGAGGGGAAATTCTGGCCCTCAGCGGTGGTTTAGCTTCGAAAGGAGTTGTGTTCTGTGTTTTACTAATGATTAACATCATGTTCTGTGGTTTTGTATTTGTGTTTGAATGTAGGAATGGCATCCTCTTCAGGAAAGAGATTGAAAACCATGGCAACCAAGAGAAAGGAAAAGGAACCAGAGCAACCCCAATCTAGCAGGTTCCTCTCTAGGAAACATGAGAAGCACTTTAGGGTGGTTCAGGACAGGAGACTTCTGATGGAAAGAAAGGTTGGAATGATACCTAACTTTGCTCCTCAATTTGGAGAGCAAGTGTTAGGGAATGACTGGGGAAAGCTAGCCACCTATCCTGCACCTGCCAACATAGATGTGGTAAAGGAATTTTACACCAATGCAAAGAAGATTGGTGATTATCCAGCTGAGAATTATTTGGGCTATGTCAGAGGCCATGCTATCAGGTATGATCCTGATTCTATCAATAACTTCCTGGACACTGTGTGGGCTGGTGAGCAATGCCAGTTTGCTCTTTGCATGGAGGAAGGTGCTGATTATGAGGATGTGGAGAGAGTACTGTGTATACCTGGAGGACACTTCCAAAGAAATAGATCTGGCTCAGTGGTTAACATTAGGAGGACAGATTTGACTCCTCTTGCAAAGTATTGGATGGCATTTTCTCATGCTAACATTCAGCCATGTTCTCATGTGTCAGATATTACTCTCAGCAGGGCACTATTCATCTACTGTGCTATCAGAAACTTAAATGTTAATATTGGGCAGGTGATAGCTGATGAGATTAGTGTGTGCGCTAATACCTCAAACAACAAAGCACCACTAGGACATCCCTCCTTGATCACTCACCTTTGCAAGATAACTGGGGTGGACACTTCTGTTCCACCATTTGAGAGGCCAAGAAAAGCTATTGATGAGGCTTATTACAGACAGTATTGTGGAGGTGAGGAAGCAGCTCAGCCAGTTCCACCACGCCGTGATCGTAGAGAGAGAGGGCCAGCACAGAGCCAGACATCTGCTGAGACACATGAAGCAGAACCATTCCAGATGAGGGACATGTATATGTCTCTTATAGGTGCTCAGTTGCAGTCCATTCACAGAGGGCAGGTGGTTACTGCTGAGATGATTGTGGGGATGTATGATACACCTCCAGCCCACAGGTGGACTATGGATGAATTCCATAATGTGGTAGCTTGGCCAGAGGAGCCAATGCAAGGAGGAGGAGCTGGAGCAGCTGAAGCTTCAGCTAGAGAGATGGAAGAAGATGAAGCTGATGATGATGATGCATTTGAAGATGATGAAGATGAGGAGGAAGAGGAAGATACAGAGGACAACTCAGACTGATGAGGAGCTGAGATAGCATTTACTGATGAATGCTATCATATGATTATGCTTTTGTGGTTTAAGTTTTCTGAACTTATTTGCTGTACTCTATTGAACACCTGGTTTGTGTGATGGTTTGATATTAACTGTGATTGTTTGATAAGTAATGCTTGATGATGCTTCTTGATTGATTGATGTTGAGATGATGTGCACATTAAAATGCTTATACAGGTGATTCACAAGCTTTGTGAACAAATGCAGGATATTATGATTGTGATTGTGAAATTAGGCAGGATGTGTATGTCAAATGTGAATGAGCTTATATGTGAGGTTTTGAGCTCCAGAGTTTTTATTGATTGAATGCTAGTGCTTTGAAAGCATGAATGACTTTGCCCAGGTTTTCTATGATTGAATCAATTGCTTGTTTTGCATCATGTGATTAAGGCCGTTTGTTGGAACCCTTTTTATTGGCCAAATTCATAAGATTAGCCCACTAAAAGAGAACACTTTGTGTTCTATCCTTTGAACCCTTAGCCTTGAACATAAATTGAAAACCCTTATTGAAAAGCTTTACCTTGAGTTAAGTAGAAAATCTTGTGTGGTATTGTTAAATGTTCAAGTTTGGGGTTGTTAGGAAAGCATGAAAAAGGAAAAGCATTGAGCTAAGAGCTAAGAAATAAGAATGTGAAAAGAAAAAGAGAAAGAAAAGAAAAGAAAGGCAAAGCTCAATGCAAAGGCAAGTTGGGAAAAATAAGAATAATTGTGTTGTTATGATTTTCTTAACTCAAGGATTTTGTGATCCAGAAAAACCAATTTTCTTGTTAGCCCAGCCACATTATAAGCCATTGAAAAGTCCTTTTGATGATGCATGCTTGTGAATGTTTTTGATTGTGGTAAAATGAAAGGCAAACTTGATTCATGTGACATTGTGATAGTGGAGTGAATGAGTGATTACCTCTTATACACTTGTGTGTGAGTGAAACACTTTACCTAGTGAGGAAATATTCCATAAGCACATGAACATCCATGCTTAATTGATTGATCATTCATGAAAAATAGCATTTGTTGGAATTTAAATGACTTTGTGAACACTAAAGCAGGTGCACATCTTGATTGAACTCTTGGTCATAAGTTTGATTGAAGTATTTACTTATCTTGAAAAGAAGATTTTTGAAAAAGTGAACCATCATATGAATTGGTAGAAGATTGAGTCACATCTTGTTTGCTTGAGGACAAGCAAAGTTCTAAGTTTGGGGTTGTGATAACAGTTGAAAAACTGTTATTTTCATGCTTAAAATTGATACTAAAAGCAACCTTTATACTTAGAAACTAGCTTGAAATCATGCTTTTATTCATATTTTCAGAAATAAGAGAGCTGGACAGGTTTATGCTTGATTTCAGTGTTTTTGTGCAGGTTTTAAGGTGAATTTGGTGAAAGAAGTGAAGAAGGAGAGAGATGGAATCAGAAAAGACATCAAAAAGTGCAAAAGGAGAAGCCGAAGTTACCGCTCAGCGGCAGTTTACCGTTGAGCGGCACTCAGGAGCTTACGGGAGGACCGCTGAGGGGCAAAATGGCCGCTGAGGGGAAGAAACGTCTCACGCACTTACCGCTGAGCGGTAGTTTACCGCTGAGCGGCACTATTTTTGGGCTTGGGCCTAATTTTCTGTAATTTACGAATAGTATATAAGCTTTAGGGTTTCCTAGGGTTGGTATCTTTGGCAGAAACGAAGCAAACACTCTCTCTTCCACCCCTTTGAAGGAGGATCTTGGATGTTCAGGCTACCTCTTCACCTTTCTAGGGTTTTATCTTCCATTCTTTCATTGTTATTCATCTAGGTTCACCATGAATATGGTGAACTATACTCTGTATGTTTGTTGGGGAATCAATGTAATCTTTTGAAGCTCTCATATATGGAATTTGTTTTTACTTCTTTTAATTAAGACCTATGCTTTCTTTTATCATTAGTTAGGGTTTTTCCTCTTTGCTTAATGCTTGCATTGTTTAACTCATTCGATGCATGATTATTGGTTTTGTCGATACGGGCGCGTACGGGGAAGTCTAGATCCGGGGAATTTCTCCCAATAGTATATTGGTTGTCGTTAAGCTCCTGCACTTATGAACTGATCATTAGGAATGCTAGGAATTGTATGAACTCGTGATTAGGGAGAAGCCTTCTTGAAAGGTACTTTAGAGAGTGGCATTAACAATCATGATTTGAATGTTGAATTCCTAAAATATATGAGAGTGGATAAGATGAAATTGACCCCCAACAACATATTCATACATATATTTCATTGAAAGTGTTTATCTTTTGCTTTTTGCCATTGATCAAAACTTCATGCATACATATTTAATTTTCGTCTTTTGCATATAAAAATCCAAATATTTCGTCTTTAAGTCTTAGCTAATCAACAAATCACATAACTAAACTAGGCCGTGAGTCCTTTGGGAAGAACAATACTTGGTCTTACCAAGTTTATTACTTGAACGATTCGGTCATACTTGCCGATTGAAAAACAAGTTTGTGACATCATATTTTGGTGTTCATAAATTTGTCCATCAGGTTATCAATTTCATCTTATTCACTCTCATATACTTTTAGGAATTCAATATTCTTTTCATCAATGTTAATGTCACTCTCTAAATCACCTTGCAAGAAGGCCTATCCTTAATTACGAGTTCATGCAATTCCTAGCATTCCTAGTAATTAATTCTGAAGTGTAGAAGCTTAAAGGCAACCAATATGCTATTGGGAGAAATTCCCCGGATCTAGATTTCCCCGTACGTTCCCATATCGACAAAATCACTAATCATGGCAATGAATGAGTTAAACAAAGCAAGCTTTACGCAAAGAGGAAAAACCCTAACTAATGATGAAAGAAAACATAAGTCCTAAAAATAAGATGTTAAAACAAATTCCATATATGAGAGTTTCACAAGACTACATTGATTCCCCAACAATAATACAAGGTTTAGTTCACCATATTCATGGTGAAACTAGATAAATAATAATAAAAGAATGAAAGATAAAACCCTAGAAAGAGGAGGAGGTAGCCTGAGCATCCAAGATCTTCCTTCAAGGGGTGGAAAAGTGAGTGTTTGCTTCGTCTCAGCCAAAGATACAAACCCTAGGACGTCCTAAAGCTTATATACTATTCTAAAAATACAGAAAATGAGGCCCAAGCCCATAAAAGTAACAGAAAACCGGTCCAAGCCCACTTAGAATGGCGCTCAGCGGTATTTTACCGCTGAGCGGTAATAGCGCATGATCCATTTTGCCCCCAGCTGTTGTTTTTGCCACTCAGCGGTGATTTTGGCACCTGAAAAGTGCCGCTCAGCGGTATTTTACCGCTCAGCGAAACTTTTTCTGTATTCTGGTTGACTTTTCAGCATTCTGGTTGACTGATTGACTTTTCTGGTTGACTGGTTGACTTTTCTAGTTTCTGGTTGACTTTTCAGCATTCCAATCATTCGGTACTTCAATTCTTCTTTCAAATCATTCTATTAGTCTACAAAATCAAGGGAATCTTGAACAAAACCATTAAATTCACTTTTAACCTTCTTATTCACAAACTAAAGCAAAAATATGAGTTCAAGCTAGTTTCTAAGTCTTAAAGATTGGTTTTGGTATCAATTTTAAGCATAAAAATAACGGTTTCTCAATCGTTATCAGTATGGTTCATCTTTTGATAATTGTTTGGCTAATCATGGAAGAGTTTTGTAGAGATGTGAGGAAACTAACCTTGTTTTGAATTTTGAAAAATGTCATTTTATGGTGGAACAAGGTATAGTTTTGGGTCATGTTGTCTCCACGAATGGTATATCTGTAGATCCTGCTAAAATTGATGATATTTCACAATTGCCTTATCCCTCTTATGTACGAGAGGTTCGATCTTTTCTTGGTCATGTAGGGTTTTACAGGAGGTTTATATAGGACTTTAGCAAGATAGCTAATCCTCTCTCCAACTTACTTGAGAAGGATGTACCATTTGACTTTGGAGGGAAGTGCAAAGCCGCTTTTGATTCCTTGAAAAGGGCACTCACTACCACTCCCATCATCCAACCACCTGATTGGACATTGCCATTCGAGTTGATGTGTGATGCATCAAACTTTGCAGTAGGAGCGGTACTTGCACAAAGAAATGGGAAGTTACCACATGTGATATATTATGCTTCCAGGACATTGGGCACTACTCATGCAAATTATACCACAACTGAGAAGGAATTACTGGCTATTATATTCGCCTTGGATAAATTTGGATCTTACATACTTGGATCCAAGGTAATTATTTATACAGATCATGCTGCATTGAAATTCCTTCTAAAGAAAGCAGATTCCAAACCAAGGTTGATCAGATGGATGCTACTCCTCCAAGAGTTTGACATTGAGATTCGGGACAGAATTGGAAAAGAAGTCTTGCTAGCAGACCATCTTAGTAGGATTGAAAAGAAGAAGATGAAATTCCTATTCAGGATGACTTTCCTGATGAAGTCTTGCTAGCATTAACTTCTGTAAAAGGTATGTATCCTGAACCTTAGTTTGCTGATATTGTTAATTATTTGGCTGTTTCAACTATTCCTCCATCTTTCTCCAAATCTGAGAAAGCCAAATTGAAAAGTGAGGCGAAGTACTATGTATGGGATGAACCACTCTTATGGCGCATTGGTAGTGACCAAGTTGTAAGGAGGTGTGTTCCTGACATAGAGATACCTTATGTGCTTGAATTTTGTCATTCATCACCATTTGGAGGACACTATGGCACGCAAAGGACAGGTAGGAAGGTGTTGGATTGTGGATTATATTGGCCTACCATCTTTAAAGATGCACGGAGGATATATGAAAATTGTGTGCAATGTAAGAGGGCAGCTAGATCCATCACTAGGAGGGAAGAAATGCCTCAACAACCCATGCTATATTGTGAGGTATGTGATATTTGGGGTATTGACTTCATGGGTCCTTTTCCTTCTTCTTCTGGGTTTTCTTATATTTTGCTTGCTGTAGACTATGTTTCGAAATGGGTGGAAGCCATAGCTACAAGAACTAATGATGCTCGAGTTGTTATGAGTTTTGTCAGATCTAACATTTTTTGTAGGTTTGGAATACCACGAGCCATCGTTAGTGATCAGGGGACCCACTTTTGCAATAAGCTGCTAGAGAATATGTTGAGAAAGTATGGGGTGACGCATCGCATCGCTACACCATATCCCCTCAAACTAATGGACAAGCTGAGGTCTTTAAGAGAGAGATGAAGAAGATATCGCAAATGCTAGTTAAGCCAAACAGGAAGGATTGGGCCGCAAGATTGGATGATGCACTTTGGGCACATCGGACGGCCTACAAAGCACCAATAGGTATGTCACCTTTCAGGGTTGTATTTGGTAAAGCTTGCCATCTACCTGTGGAGATTCAACATCGAGCCTATTGGGCTGTGAAAGCTTGTAACTTGGATATGGAAGGAGCAGGGAAAGAGAGAAAGCTCCAACTGCAAGAACTAGAGGAGATTAGGCTCATAGCCTATGAAAACTCCAAGTTTTACAAAGAGAAAACCAAGAAATTCCATGATCAAAAACTTGTGACCAAAAAGGATTTCAACATAGGTCAAAATGTATTATTGTACAAGTCTAGGGTAGGGCCTATGAGTGGTAAATTACGCTCCAAATGGGAAGGTCCATTCATTGTAACACAAGTGTTTCCCTATGGAGCAGTGGAGATCAAGGAAGAATCTTCTGATAGAATCTTCAAGGTTAATGGCCATCGTCTGCGGATATTTAATGAAAATCAAGACATGTTGAACAAGACGATGGATGGAGTGAATTTGACCACTCCAACATTCCTTCCACCATGAAGGAGGTAAGTACCCTCATACTTTTACTTTGCATTCTACATATAAGGCATACATTGAGGACAATGCA
Organism: Vigna hirtella; assembly: GCA_027742795.1. NCBI lineage: Eukaryota > Viridiplantae > Streptophyta > Magnoliopsida > Fabales > Fabaceae > Vigna > Vigna hirtella. The sequence continues at coordinate 10,310 of JAHCHA010012630.1, forward strand.
TAGTTTAAGTGTGGGGGTGTGATGTGGGGAAACAATTAATTTTGTTCCCTATTTTGTTTTTTTAATAAATATTTGCATTGGATTTGAGAGTTTGAATTAGTAACTGGAATGATCATGAATTCAAGAGAAAAAAAATTGAGTCATGTTGATATAAGTAAAGTGCTTCTATGATTTGCTGATTGAGTTGACTTGAGAATTTCCTGATTAAATCTTTTGTGAAAGAAATTTGAACCATGTGAGTTTTGAACTTAATGTTAAGGATGGACCACCATGTACCATACCTATTTTTCTTGTGTGAATTGCCCATGTTTTGTTGATACTCTAATAGTTAGCTTGATTCTGTGTTGTGCAACTAAGGAGAATATTCATGATTTGATATGATTGAGGCATTTCTTGTTTTAGCTACTTGGCCAAATAAAGTTGTCCTAACATTAATCCATTGGAACCGTCTTTGAGCTTTAAGCCTATTTTTCTTGTTTCCAGTCATTGTCAAATAAAAAAGAAGAAAAATCATATGTTCCTTACCTTAGGAAAGAAGAAGGAGTAATGGATTCTGTTAGAAGTAAAGTGAGGAATAAGTGTGTGGGTGAGTACCTCACCCACAAAATAAAAAAAAAAGCAAAAAGGAAGATGAAAAGTTGGAGTTTTAACAAGAAAAAAAAAGAAAAGAAGAAGAAAGAAAAATAAATCTTCCTTGAAAGAAGCAAGAAATAAAGTCGTTTTTGAAATCAAGTATCATTACTCTTTCTATATCAATTTCAAAAACTCAGAAATTCCAAGCAAATTCCATACCTTTGCCTTGGCCTCAATAAAACCTTAAAAAGCCATCATGATCAATAATTGCATGTTTTCTGAAGTATGTGAATGTTAGAATCTTGCTAAATATCAAGGGTGTCTACTTTCATGGGTATTTTGAGTGTAAACACAAGCCAAAAACACTTGAGAGAATTGGAGAGAAATAGATACATGTTGACTTGAGTGTTATCTTTCATATTTGATTTTCTTGGGAATTCAAAAAGGTCAACTCATGTGTGAAGAATAGAGTAATTTCATTTGCATGTTCATGACAAAGTAATTTCTAGATGATTGATCAATGTCTAGTGCTACTCATTCTTTTGATCCAAATGGAAATATGGAATAATATGACTTAGAACAAAGTCTTGGAATTAATCAATTTTGCCCAAGAGTGCAAAAGGATAAGTATGGGGGTGAAATTTGATAGGCTGTCGTTGAAGCTATCAAATTAATACTACTTTTCAAGGCAACTTCAGTATTGCCAAGTAGTATCCAAGAAAGTAGATAGGGCTAAAGTAACCCTGAATCGTCTCCCAATGAACACGAAATTGCTTTCGAATATCTGACTCTTATGAATGTTATGCAATGCTTATGAATAAAAGTAATGGTTTAAGAATGTTTAAAGAATAAATAAGAAACTTAAAAACAGTTACGATGAAATAGGATAATTCCACTGCTTTTCCAAGATAGATTCATCATCGGTTATTCACGGATAATTGTTCAATTGATTATTGTTTAAGTTTCAAATTAATTAAAGTACATTCTTAATTAATTTGAGGGCGATCATGCATTTAACCAAAGTAAATTCTCAATCAAATGCAAAACCTTTCTAGATTATTCACAATAAATTCAACCAAAGTACATTCTCAATCAAATTTTATTGTGTTTAATCATGTCTATTCTTAAATCTCCTAACCAAATTAAAAGATAATCAATCAAAGTAAATTCTTAATTGATTATATTTGAAATTATTACTAATCAACCAAAGTACATTCTCAATTGATAGTAAAAACCATTTAATCATATGAAAGTTCCTAAATTAAATCAAAGTAAATTCTCAATTAAACCTAGTGATAACAGTTGAAAAACTGTTATTTTCATGCTTAAAATTGATACTAAAAACAACCTTTAACACTTAGAAACTAGCTTGAAATCATGCTTTTGGTCATATTTTTAGAAATAAGAGAGAGCTGGACAGGTTTATGCTTGATTTTAGTGTTTTTATGCAGGTTTTAAGGTGAATTTGGTGAAAGAAGTGTAGAAGGAGAGAGATGGAATCAGAAAAGACATAAAAAAGTGCAAAAGGTGAAGGGTAAATCGCCGCTCAGCGGCACTCAGGAAACCACGTTGGCTCCACTGAGGGGTGAGAATGCCGCTGAGGGGAAGAAACAACTCACGCACTTACCGCTGAGCGGTAGTTTACTGCTGAGCGGCACTATTTTGGGCTTGGGCGTAATTTTCTATATATTTTAGAATAGTATATAAGCTTTAGGATGTCCTAGGGTTTGTATCTTTGGCTGGGAGGAAGCAGAAACACACTTTTCACCCCTTGGGGGTAGATTGGGAGATGGTGACGGCTCTTCTCTTCTCTTTCTAGGTTCTATCTTTCATTCTTTCATTATTGTTCATCTAGCTTCACCATGAATATGGTGAACTAAACTTTGTATTGTTGTTGGGGAATCAATGTAGTCTTGTGAAACTCTCATATATGGAATTTGTGTTTTAACATCTTATTTTAAGATACATGATTTCTTTCATCATTAGTTATGGTTTTTCCTCTTTGCTTAAAACTTGCATTGTTTAACTCATTCAATGCCATGATTATTGATTTTGTCGATATGGGAACGTACGGGGAAATCTAGATCCGGGGAATTTCTCCCAATAGCATATTGCCTAGACATAGGAATATGATGGTTGGTTGTCGTTAAGCTTCTACGCTTCAGAATTAATTATTAGGAATGCTAGGAATTGTATGAACTCGTAATTAAGGATAGGCCTTCTTGCAAGGTGATTTAGAGAGTGACATTAACATTGATGAAAAGAATGATGAATTCCTAAAAGTATATGAGAGTGGATAAGATAAAATTGATAACCCCAACAACATACTCATCCATCTAATTCATTAAAGTGTTTGTATTCCTCTTTTCCATTGATCAAATTCATGCATACATGTTTAATTATTGTCTCTTGCATTTAAAACCTACAATCAATTGTTAACAAGTCTTAAATAATCAACAAATCATATAGCTAACTAGGTCGTGAGTCCTTTGGGAAAACAATACTTGGTCTTACCGAGTTTTATTACTTGATACGATTCGGTCACACTTGTCGATTGTTAAAATAGTTTTTGGCGTGGTTTTTCGGTGTTCATAAATTTGTCATCAAGCCGTTAAGCTTCTGCCCTTCAAAATTAATTATTAGGAATGCTAGGAATTGTATGAACTCGTAATTAAGGATAGGCCTTCTTGGAAGGTGATTTAGAGAGTGGCATTAACATTGATGAAAAAAATGATGAATTCCTAAAAGTATATGAGAGTGGATAAGATGAAATTGATTACCCCAACAACATACTCATCCATCTAATTCATTAAAGTGTTTGTATT
>JAHCHA010012631.1:0-15579 GCA_027742795.1 Vigna hirtella
ACAAACGATTAATCTTTTAATCGTTTGTGTTAAATTTTGAATTGTCCGATTGGACAGTTTGAGAAAATTAATTTTCATAATTTGCAATAACATGTCAATTGGAGTTTAAGGATAACATTGATAAAATTTCGGTTCAGTACTTGTGTTGTTCTCCGGATGCATATTTGATTGTGTCATCGTTGACTACTCTCATTTCGTGTATTTCGGAGACCAATGCGAAATGCTGCCGAAATCTTATCAATTTTATGATGTAGACTTCAATGCACGTTACGTTGCAGAAGCTTCAATCATAGAGCGTTACGTTGCAGAAGAAGCCATTGAATTTTTTTCAAGTTATATGCCATCTTGTGAACCCGTCGGTCTTCCCAAGAGCAGACATGAAGGAAAATGTGAAGGTAAGGGTGTTCGAGGTGTGAGAATTCAAAGTGTTAGCAGAAAAGAAATTGACCAAGCTCATTTGTACGTCTTAAACAACACTGTTGATGTCATTCCTTACGTCACTTTTAGAGTCCCAGTTTTCAAGTGTAAATGGGTTGATATAAATTCTGGTGTCATGATGGATGACCTTGGTTTCACATTGGTTGACTTGAACAAGATGAATTACACTGATGAACCATTTATCATGGCTAGTCAAGCAAGACAAATATTCTACGTAAATGATCCAGCGAATAACAAATGGTCAGTGGTTTTAGAAGGAAAAAACATGCATGGACATGATGAAGACGATTCTCTTGATATACTTGAGACAACATCTGTTGCATGTAGACCCACTGAAGACCCAGTTGATGACGTTGCCGATGTCATGCAGGTAATTCGTAGTGATCACAACGAAGACATTTGGGAAAAAACAATTAATTAATAGGTTGATGTTTTCACTTTTATTGACTTTATATGTATGTTCATCATAATTGAATTATTACTAACGTTGTTTAATTTATCAGGTATGTCGACCTCAGACTCAGGATCGGGAAAGAGCAGACGTGGACGAGGCGTCACCCGAGTGGCAGATGTGACCTCCGGACGCGTGGATGGTCAGAGGAGGCATGTTGACATCGACCCCAGATCAGGTCATCCATCAGGGCCACATGCTGATAGGTTTAGGAGTTATCTGGGTAAGTTAGCCAAAAGTCATGTCTCTATCCTTCATGCATGTTGGGATGACGTCCCAGAGGTCGACAAGAACCTCTTATGGCAAGATATTCAGGTATGTTTATACTTCATGCAATTTGTGATACACTTATCTTTTATGTTTTCTTTTGGTCTAACAAGTTTTTTGTTTTAAACAGCAACATTTTAATATTCCAAACACAATGCAAATTAGAAAGAAAGTGTTATCGCATATAGCGATAAGATGGAGGGATTTCAAGACAAGGCTGACACGACTATATGTCTTTGGAGACAGGCAACATGAAAATCCCTGTCAGCAATATACATTCACAGAGGAGGATTGGATGCAGTTTCGTGCATCTAGAGAGTCTGAGGAATGGAAGGTATGTTTCTTAACATAGTCTTTCATTGAGTTTTTATCAATTTGCACTTATTTATATAAATGGTTTCACATGATAAAAGGTTAGCCGCCCAAGAAAGACAAAGGCTAAACGATGCACCCCACGTGTTATCACGAGGTGGATATGCAAAATTGGAGAAGAAACTGAGAAAGTCTAGAGCGGATGCCTTGGGACTTGAGTCGCCGGACCTAGCACCTGCACCTGCTAGGTACGAGCTGTGGAAGGCTGCTCGGACTAAATCTGATGGGAACATGACATCTTCCTCCGCTGCCTTGATCTCACAGAGAATTGTAAGTTCAAATTATAAGCAGTTCTTTGATTGTGTATCTATCACAGCATGTCTTCTAACTTGGTTTTTTTATGTGCAGGATGAGTTGGTTGAGCAGCAGACTCAGGGCACATTTGCTGGCCAAGGTAGGGACGACATTCTAACAACGGCCATTGGAAGGCCCGAGCACCCAGGACGTGTACGTGGAGTTCCTGGGGCGATTGGTCTTCGTGACTACTTTGGCCCTACACAAAAAACCCCCCCCAATCAATGAGTCAGGAGACACTTAGGCAGATGGATCTTCAGTGGGAGGAAAGACTCAACCAAAGCATGAGATCAATGGAGCAACGATTCATGGAGCAGCTACAAGAACAAAAACAAATACAAAGAGCACTTGAAGAAAAGCTGCACTCCATGATGCAAGGCAACATGGGGGCCGATGACACTCCCACACCACCTCATGTCAGCACTAAAGGATCATGCTCTGCTGTAGACCCCACTCTGTACAGCGGTCAATATGAGTTGTTGGTTGATGGGGATCCCCCACGCATTGTGGCTATCGGACGAGTGCTTGAGGGAGGGCAGACCATTCATGGTGTTGCCATATTACCCCAGCACGTGCGCGTGACCATTGACGAGGTTCGGGATCCCCAGACTCAGGTGCCTGTACCCACTCCAGAAATTAACTTTGTGGGGGAGGCCATAGGATCATTTATTGCCTGGCCTAGAGCATTGATCATGTCCCACATCGCTACTCCACAGGTATAATTAACTTAGTATTTCTATGTTTATTCTACAAATAATTGTTGATAACGCTTTGACGTAAATTCTTATCTTCAGTTCACACGTCCTCAGAAGCAGCCGATTCATGATACAGTCATAGATGAAGATGATGACATGGCTGAAGCGGAGGATGATCCTCTATCAAAACTAATGACAAAATTACCCAGGATGAAGAAAGCACCATTAGAACTATACTGGGATTTGAGAGTATTTGGTCTTCCCCCACATGTGCCAGTTTATATCACATTATCTGATGCATTGGAGATGATTGGGGGAGACCGGATGTTGAATATTTCCATCATTCAGCTGTGGTGCATGTAAGATAGTCAATTTGGTCTTTCATATTACTTTTATTTACATTGTTATAGTTTCTAAAAACTTAACTTTGTTGTTTTAGGTAAATGGACACAATCGTTGTAGACCAAGGTCGGTCTTCCATGTACGGATTTGTTGAACCTCAGACCATTCAACCGTCTGGTAACACACTTCAAAACAGACAAGATTATTTGCAAACATGGATGGATGAGTCAAAAAGAGACGTATACCTTGTGCCATACATTGAGGGGTATGTGTTGTTATATGTGGTCAGTTTATTATTATAGTTTCCTTAATTAGTTGAATAACTATTTGTCCTTCGTGATAGGTCGCACTGGCAGCTGATGGTCATCATTCCCAAACAATGTAAAATTATATGGTTTTGTTCGTTGCACAGGAGGATGAAAAATGACTTGAGAACCATGCTTCAAGGGTAAGTGTTTCTCCAAAAATGACTTTGAATTTGATGTTCACCTTCAACTTTTATGATAAATATAGTCATATTAATTATACTTTGTGTTTTCAATCTGTACAGAGTTATTGGTAAATCTCGTGGTCAACTAGTTCAAATTTTGTATCCAAAGGTTGTAAGTCATTTATAGTTTCTAATTCATTTTCTATGTTATTGAATGATCTAAATTCTTAACTATTTAGTTTGTGATTTTAGTGTAACCAGCAGCAAGATTCATGGGAATGTGGCTTCTATGTGATGTGTTGGATTAAGACCATCATTCGAGCTGTCATTACAGATGACTAGAATGAGGTAATGATGTATACTTTCAATAAAACAAATCAAATTCATCTTCAACATATATGAAACCATAATGAATCTTTCTTGAATTTTGCAGCGCTTCAAGAGTACATCGCCTATTCCAGAGGACACAATTAAACAGATAAGGCAGGAGTGGACCGCTTATCTTCTGCAAAGATGGAGTTAGGAATAGTTTTATTTCTTGTTGAACATTGTTTAGTTTTAGTTTAAGTTTTATGTTGATAGTTTTGGTAGTGGATTGAACTTCACATTATGTAGAACTTTGTTTATATGAAACGCATATTTATATTATTGCAAAATTGTTCTGGGACATTTTTCTGCTTTTCAGGTGTGGTTTTATTGAAAAAATAAATCAATTTTTAAAAAAAAAACGCCCAGTAGACGTCCATTAGTGCACAGTTGGACGTCTATAGACGTCCAGCAGTGCACTAACGGACGTCCAACTCCCCAGACCCTACCACAACAATTCAGCCAAGTAGACGTCCGGGGGGAGAGGCGCCGGACGTCTATATGAACGTCCGAGGGTTCACAGCGGACGTCTATATAAACGTCCGGCCTGACATAGCGGACGTTTATAACGTTTATATAAACGTCTGGCCTGACATAGCGGACGTTTAGATAAACGTCCGGCCTGACATAGCGGACGTCTATATAAACGTCCGTCCTGACACAACAGACGTTTATATAAACGTCCGGCCTGGCACAACGGACGTCTACATAGACGTCACCCGCATAGACGTCCGACCTCCCCCGGACGTCAAAAGGCCCACAGAACGGACGTCTATAGCCCGTTCTGCACTAGTGTAGGGAGACAAGACATTGTAAACTAGTGATTATGATTAGGCTTTCTTCGCCGAGACATCGGGTTTAAGGTAATTTAGAGAGTGGCATTAACATTGATAAAAAGAATGATGAATTCCTAAAATATATGAGAGTGGATAAGATGAAATTGATTTCCCCAACAACATACTCATCCACATATTTCAATTCACGTGTTTTGTTTCTTCTTTCCCATTGATCATCACATGCATACATGTTTACTTTTTGTCTTTTGCATTTGAAACTTATAACAATTTGTTCTCAAGTCTTAAATAATCAAGAAATCATATAACTAACTAGGTCGTGAGTCCTTTGGGAGAATGATACTTGGTCTTATCGAGTTTATTACTTGATACGATTCGGTCACACTTGCCGAGGGTTAAACAAGTTTTTGGCGTCGTTTTTCGGTGTTCATAAATTTGTCATCACCCGTCTGCCATTTGCAAGATTGCTTTTGTAAGTTTGACCTCTAGACCACAAATCTTCTTAAGCATAAATAAGGGCATTAGATTGATACTAGCTCCTAAGTCAACTAGAACCTTCCCTATATCATGATTCCCAATGGTGCAAGGGATGGTGAAACTCCCCGGATCTTTGAATTTGGGAGGTTGCGTCTTCTGCAATATGGCACTGCAATTACCCTGCACTTCAATTGTTTCGTCATCTAGATATTTTTTCTTCGTGAGGAGCTCCTTAAAAAACTTTGCATACGAAGGCATTTGTTGCAATGCTTCAGAGAAAGGTATGGTGATCTCCAATTTCTTAAAAGTCTCCTTGAACCGCTCAAGCTGTTTTCTCTCTTCTCTCTCCTTTTCTTTTTTTCTCTCTTCTCTCTCCTTTTCTTTTTTTCTCTCTTCTCTCTCCTTTTCTTTTCTCTCTTCCTCTTTTTTCTCTTTTTCTTTTCTCTCAACCTCACCACTTCTCTCATCATTCTCTTCTTCTTTTTTACTCAACTCAACTTTCTCTTTTCTGTCATCTTTTCTCTCATCTAAAATCTTGCCACTTCTAGTGATAATGGCATTGCAGTCCTCCTTAGAGTTAACCTCAGTATTAGCCCCAAAACTCTTATCAGGCTTATCCTTCAAATCTTTAGCCATTTGGCCCATTTGTATCTCCAAATTTCTAATTGCAGCTTCAGTGCTTTTATGAATGGAGATGGTCACCTGAATAAATTATTGAAGAGTTTCTTCAAGCTTTAATGATTTCTCATTTAATGCAGACACTTGTTGCCATATTGATGGTTGTTGCTATGGTCTATTGAACTGTCCTGCTTGTCCAGTTTGTCCATTCTGACCTTGACCCATGCTTGGGTGTGATTTCCACCCTTGATTGTAATTCCCTTGATGGTATGGAAATTGATTAGCCATGAAATTGACATCTTCTAAAGCCTCCACTAGAAAAGCGCATTGACCATTGATGTGGTCACCACCACACAGTTCACAAAGTTGTTGTTGAACTTGTGCAACATTCTTTAGCTCCTTTGGCAACTAAGCAAGTGTCTTTGTCAAATTCTCCAACTATTGAGTTATGATTTTGTTCTGTGCAAGCAAGGTGTCTTGAGATTGCAATTGTAGAACTCCCTTCTGTTGAATTGGAGCTCCTCTCTCATTATGCATCTCGTTGTCATTAGCAGCCATGTTATCAATCAATTCAGTGGCTTCCTCTAGAGTTTTGCATTTGATATTACCTCCAGCTGAGGCATCTAGCATCAACTTGGTTTGTGAACCAAGACCTCCAAGGAAAAGAATGACTATTGTTGCTTTGTCAAAGCCATGAGTGGGCGTCTTTTTCAACAAGCTCTTGTATCTATCGCAGGCTTGACCTAACGTCTCCTCCATGCCTTGTCTAAAAGAAGAGATCTCTTGTTCCCTTTTTTGATTTTAGATTGTGGGAAGTACTTGTTTAAGAACTCTGAAACCACGACTTCCCATTCAGTAAAGCTTTCCTCTGGAAAAGAATTCAACCATAACTTAGCATTGCCTCCCAATGGGAATGGAAACAAACTAACCTTTATTGCTTCATCCGGCACACCATTGATCTTCACTGTGTTGATCATTTGTAACAAGCAAGCAATTTGTTCAATCATAGGAAATTAGGCAAAATCAATCATGCTTCCAAAGTTATAGCACTCAATCAATCAAAAACTCTAGAGCCTAATCTCTCACATGTTAACTCAAGTTCCACAATTTGATAAACATCCTGCCCAGCATATTAATCACAATTGAAATCATGCATCTGGTTTTTAACAAAACTATGAGCAACCACCATCTATGCTTAGAAAGCCTCAACAATCATTAACTCAACATGCATCATAAAACAATAGAGCAAACACAAGAATATTACTCATCATAAACAATTCACCACATCATACCAACCATTGCAGCACAATTCATGAAACCAAGTACATAAACAAAATATAAAAAAATATTCAAATAAACAAAAACAAAAAAAAATCCTCATCCTGCAGCATCCATCAGTAGATGCTCTCATCTGAATCTTCCAGCATCCATCAGTAGATGCGAATCCTTATCATCAGCATCCATCAGTAGATGTTAATCTTTCTCATCTTCATCGGCATCCATCAGTAGATGCCTTTAGTAGCATCCATCAGTAGATGTTATCATTCATCACCCTCATCATAGCAGCATCCACCAGTAGATGTTGTCATTCCTGCAAAGTAAATTCAAATCCAAAAGAAAAAGTCAGAAATTGGGTTGCCTCCCAATAAGCGCTTGTTTAACGTCACGAGCCTGACACAAAATCCTCCAGCATCCTTCAGTAGATGCATATCTTTATCACCAACACCCATCAGTAGGTGTATACAAACATAGTATCCTTCAGTAGATACTCTTCCACTAACATCCATCAGTAGATGCAAATCCTTTTCATAAACACTCATCAGTAAGTGTCTGATAGCATAGTATCCTTCCGTAGATACTCAATCACCTGGCATCCATCAGTAGATGTTGTGCTTCTTCGCTTGATGATCTTGTGCTCCTAGTACAGATTTTCGAATTTTATCCTACAGACACTAAAGAACACTGCACTCGAGCACCCAATTAGCACACAAGAAAAAAATAAAAAATAAAAAATAAAAAAATAAAAAGAGAAAAAGATAAAAAGATAAGCAAAAAAAAATAAAAAGAGAAAAGAAAAAAAAATAAACAGATAAAAAGATAAAAAGAAGAAACTAAAAAGAGAAAAAAATAAAAAGATAAAAAGGTAAAAAGAAAAAAATTAAAAATAGAAAAAGATAAAAAGATAAAAAGAAAAAATAAAAAGAAAAAATAAAAAAGATGGAAAGAAAAAAAAATGAAAAGATGAAAATATAAAAAGATAAAAAGAAAAATAAAAAGATAAAAAGATAAAAAGATAAAAAGATAAAAGGATGAAAAGATAGAAAGATAGAAAGATAAAAAGATAAAAAGAAGAAAAAATAAAAATATAAGAAGATAGAAAGATGAAAAGATAGAAAAATGAAAAGAAATAAAAATAAATAGATAGAAAGATGAAAAGATAGAAAGAAATAAAAAGATAAAAATTAAAGATAAAGTCTAATCGATTAAGAATCACACAAATAGAATAGTTATACCACGAGTCCCCGACAACGGCGCCAAAAACTTGATGAACAAATTTTCAATCCCCGAAAACGGAGTCAAAAACTGGTTAACCCTCGGCAAGTGTAACCGAATCGGATCAAGTAATAAAAAATGGTAAGACCAAGTATCGTTTCCCAAGAGACTCACGGCACTAAACAATTATGTGATTACTCAACTAATTAAGACTCTAAAGAAAATATTTTGGGGTTTTTGAATGTAAATGCAATAAAATAAACATGAATGCAATTTGATCAATTGAGGTTAAACACAAGAAAGAATGGATGAAGATGATGATATTGTTGTTGGTTTTAGATTTCACCTAATTTACTCTCATGCATTTATGAATTCGTCTTTCTTTTCATTAATGTTAATGTCACTCTCTAAATTACCTTAAACCCTATGTCTCGATGAAGAAAGCCTATCCTTAATTATGAGTGCATACAATTCCTAGCATCCCTAATAATTAATTCTGAAGCACAGAAGCTTAAAGGCAACCAACCCTCATATCCCTATGTCTAGGCAATACTGCTTTTGGGAGAATTTCCCCAGTTATAGATTTCCCCGTATGTGTCCATATCGACAAAATCAATAATCATGACATCGAATGAGTTAAACAATGCATGCTTTGAGCAAAGAGGAAAAACCCTAACAATTAATGAAAGAAAGCATGTTATCTTATAAAAGATCTTGAAGAACAAATTCAATACATGAGAGTTTAAGAAGGTTACATCTTTCCCAACTACAATAAGGTTTAGCCCTTCATCGTCATGGAAGAACTAGATGAATAATGGAATGAAAGAATGAAAGAGATAGAAAAACCCGAGAAAGAGAAGAGGAGAGCCGTCACCATCTCCAAATCTACCCCCAAGGGGTGAAAAGTGTATTTCTGTGCTTAAGCCTTCAAAAGATACAATCCCTAGGACGTGCAAGTCCTTAAATAGAACATAAAAATAACAGGAACCACGTCCAAGCCCATAAAACTTACAGAAAAGTGGCCCAAGGCCCATAAAAACGCCGCTCAGCGGTAAGTGCGGGTCTTCAATTTTGCCCCTCAACTGCTATTTTTGCCCCTCAGCGGTGATTTCGGCACCTGAAAATTGGCACTCAACGGTAATTACCGCTCAGCGCCGCTCGGTGCAACTTTTTCTGCACTCTGGTAGACTTTTCTGCATTCTGGTTGACTTTTCTGGTTGACTTTTCTGGTTTCTGGTTGACTTTTCTGCATTCCAACCATTCGGTACTTCAACTCTTCTTTCAAACCATTCATTTAGCCCACAAAATCAAGAGAATCTAGCACAAAACCATTAAATTCACCTTCAACTCTCTTATTCACAAAACTAAAGCAAAAACATGAGTTAAAGCAAGTTTCTAAGTCAAAAAGGGTTGATTGATTATCAAAATTAAGTATAAAAGTAACGGTTTTTCAACCGTTATCATTATGTGATTTGTTGATTAAATAAGACTTGTAAAACAAATTCTTGTAGTTTGAATGCAAATGTCGAAAAGTAAATATGAATGCATGTATTGATCAATTGGATCAAAAGAAGCAAAACGTGATTGAAATATATGATGATGATGTTGTTGGGGGTTTTCAATTCATCCTATCCACTCTCATGTATTCAAGAATTCATCTTCTTCATTAATGTTAATGTCACTTTCTAATTTACCTTAAACCCAATGTCTTGGTGAAGAAAGCCTACTCCTAATCACTAGTTTACAATGTCTTGTCTCCCTAGCAATTATTCATGCATTACATTCGCACAGAAGCTTAAAGGCAATCAATCCTCCTATTCCTATGTCTAGGCAATATTACTATTGGGAGAATTTCTTCATGTCTAGATTTATCTATATGTGTCCATACAAATAAAATCAATGATCATGCAATCGAATGAGTTAAAAAAAGCATGCATAGAGTATAGAAGAAAAACCCTAACAATTAATGAAAGAAAGCATATGAATTAAAGAACCAATTCAATACATGAGAGTTTCAAAGGATTACATTGATTCCCCAACAACAATGAAGGTTTAGTTCACCATAATCATGGTGAAACTAGATGAAAAACAATGAAAGAATGAAATATAGAACCCTAGAATTTGAAGAGTGGAGCTTGAGCATCCAAAATCCTTCTCCAAGGAGTGAAGAAAGTGTGATTTTGCCTCGTTCTGCCAAAAGATACTAACCCTAGGTCAACTAAAACCTTATATAGACTCTTAAAGATTATAGAAAAGTGGCACAAGGCCCATTAAAATGTCGTTCAGTGGTAATTTCCGCTTAGCGGTAAGCGCGATTCTTCAGTTTGACGCTCAGCTGTAGTTTTGCCCCTCAACGGTGACTGCGGGTCTTCAGAGTGCCGCTCAGCGGTAATTTCCGCTGAGCGGTACTTGCGGCTCTTCTTTTATGCATTTCTTCTTCCTTTTCTGACTCCAACTTATGGCTACTTCACTTCTTCCATTCAATTCATCTTAAAACCTGCAAAAACAAGGGAAACCAAGCATAAAACCTGTCCAACTCTCTTATTTCAAAAACATAAACAAAAGCATGATTCCAAGCTACTTTCTAAGTCATAAAGGTTGTTTTTGATGTCAAATTTAAGTATAAAAATAACAGCTTTTCAACTGTTATGAGTATCTCTGGCTGGAGCAACACAACAGCACACTCTTCTACCCTCTGAAGGTAGATCTAGAGGCGGGAGCTTCCTTTTCTACTTTTAGGGTTTTACTATCTCATGCTTTTCCGTTGTTCATCTAGTTTCTCCATGTATATGGGGAACTAAACTCTATTTGTTGTTGGGGAATGATGTAACCTTGTGAACTCCCATGTATTTGAATTGATTCTTAATTTATATGTTTTATTCATTAATTGTTAGGGAATTCATCTGTTTCAATGCTCGCTCAATTTAACTCATTTAGTAGCATGATTTATGAATTGCATGAGTTTCGGGAGGTTCCTTACAGTTCAAGTCTTGTTGAATTCTCCCAAGGGTATGAGTACTTGGTCGTCTTAAGCTCTTGATCTTCAGACCTAATTTTCTAGGAACGCTAGGAATTGCACGAACTAGGAATTAAGGCAGGTGATGAGAGGGTCGCACCTCACACAAAAGTTGATTGCATAAAAGAATGCAGTATAGTACTAGGAAGTGACTCCTAGGTCGTCTCTCAAGGACCAATGTTGTGGTTCAGTCTCAGATCAAACACGTAATGGGGGGGTTTGAAAGTGTTTTTACAAGGAAAATTAAATTAAATTAAAATTGGAAGTTAAAGACAACTAACAAAATTAAAAGCTGAAAGCAGAAAACCGAACGGTTCTAACCATAAGTGTTAAAACCGAACGGTGATATAAAAGACCGAACGGTGCACTATAATTGCACAGAAGTAAAAATCGAACGGTAATAACATTGAGACCGAACGGTCTCCGAAAAAGGAAATGAGCGAACGGTCGCTAAAGACCGAGCGTCCTGACAAGGAACAAGACAAGCCGAACGTCACAGAGCAACGATAATAAAAAGCAGAACAAAGAAATGGACTAACAATCTCTAACAGTGAAGTTAGAGACCGAACGGTTGTGCAACTAGGCCGAACGTCCTAACATGAGACGAACGGTCGTTTACAACAACAAACAGACCGAACGGTCATACACGGAAGTATGTCCGAATGGTATTACGTGTAAAAGCCTACAAGCTAAAGGAAATAAACAAGACAAGCCGAACGGTAATAAAGCAAGACAATGGAAATGAGATTGAAAACTAAACAACTGAAGGCAGAAAAAGTCGAACGGTCTCTAAAGCTGAACAGAATTGAAGATGAGCACAGACCAAAGCCGAACGGTACAAACAAAGACCGAATGGTCTACAAAGAATGCATCAACAGTAAACACGCAGAATCTGAACGCAACAGAATCAAAATGCAACTGAACTTAAAACGAAAACAGTAATAGTAGAAGCGAAGCTTAAACAGTAGAATGTGAAATAGCAAATGGAAAATGCCCCACAAACATAAAACGCCAATGAACAGTAAAAAAACGAACTGCAACAGTAAAGAGGTCGAAATGAACAGTAGAACGCAACAATGAACAGTAAAATGCAAGAGCGAAGAAGACAATGAACAGTGAAATAAAACTGAAAACTGAATGCATCAATGATTTCAACTCTTAAATTGCACTGTAAACAAGATTCAATACATGGAAATGCAAAAGAAATAAAACCTAAACCTCCCCAAAGGGGGAGGAGGAAGAAAATGCTCCCTAAGAACAAGTACGTAGTGGTGGCTGGGAGACTTAGGTCAAGTGAAGGTGAATTTTGGGGTATATAGACCCCAAAAGACAAAACTGCCCTTCTAACACTAACGTGGCCACCCTTTTGAATTCCCAAAATGTGTTTCCAATATCTGGTCATCTCATCTGATCGTTCGGTCATTAAAGGATCCACCGTTCAGTCACTAGAGGCTCAGGAGATGGTGTGCAGTTCAGTCTTTACAAGACCGTTCGGTCAACAGCAATTGTTGAGACCGTTCGTTTTATGGTGCTCGTCCTTTCGGTTTAAGCTCTAGCTCACCGTTCGGTCACTACAATTCCATTCCCGTGCTCGCCCATAATTGGTAGTGACCGTTCGGTCATGAAAGGTTCATGTCGTTCGGTTCAATGAACAATTGCACTGCCGTTCGTTGAGGAGCGTTCGGCTATTTAATGTAATCTTTCACAGACCGTTCGTTCAATCCTTCAGCAAACCGATTGTTCACGTTCTCAACATACCGTTCGATCATGTCTTCAGTAGACCGTTCGGTTAATGCTCAATCCTTTAGAAGATCGTTCGTTCCTGTTTTTGGCAGACCGTTCGGTCAAGGCTTTAGCAGACCGTTCGGTCATCTTCAGCAGATCTTTCTCAACCTTTCAACCGTGATTCTCCTCCATGATAACAGTTGAAAAACTGTTATTTTCATGCTTAAAATTGATACTAAAAGCAACCTTTAACACTTAGAAACTAGCTTGAAATCATGCTTTTGTTCATATTTTCAGAAATAAGAGAGCTGGACAGGTTTATGCTTGATTTCAGTGTTTTTGTGTAGGTTTTAAGGTGAATTTGGTGAAAGAAGTGAAGAAGGAGAGAGATGGAATCAAAAAAGACATCAAAAAGTGCAAAAGGAGAAGCCGCAACTGCCGCTCAGCGGCAGTTTACCGCTGAGCGGCACTCAGGAGTTCACGTTGGATCCGCTGAGGGGTAAAATGGCCGCTGAGGGGAAGAAACCAACTCACGCACTTACCGCTGAGCGGTACTTTACGGCTGAGCGGCACTATTTTTGGGCTTGGGCCTAATTTTCTGTAATTTACGAATAGTATATAAGCTTTAAGGTTTCCTAGGGTTTGTATCTTTGGCAGAAACGAAGCAAACACTCTCTCTTCCACCCCTTTGAAGGAGGATCTTGGATGCTCAGGCTACCTCTTCACCTTTCTAGGGTTTTATCTTTCATTCTTCCATTATTATTCATCTAGTTTCACCATGAATATGGTGAACTAAACCTTGTATTATTGTTGGGGAATCAATGTAGTCTTGTGAAACTCTCATATATGGAATTTGTGTTTATATCTTATATTTAAGACCCATGCTTTCTTTCATCATTAGTTAGGGTGTTTCCTCTTTGCTCAATGCTTGCTTTGTTTAACTCATTCAATGCATGATTATTGGTTTGGTCGATACGGGAACGTACGGGGAAGTCTAGATCCGGGGAATCTCTCCCAATAGTTTATTGGTTGTCGTTAAGCTCCTGCACTAAAAGAACTAATTATTAGGAATGCTAGGAATCGTATGAACTCGTAATTAGGGAGAAGCCTTCTTGAAAGGTAATTTAGAGAGTGGCATTAACAATGATGAAAAGAATGTTGAATTCCTAAAATATATGAGAGTGGATAAGATGAAATTGATAACCCCAACAACATACTCATCCATATATTCCATTGAAGTATTTGTATTTTGTTTTAGCCATTGATCACATTCATGCATACATGTTTATTTTCTGTTTTGCATATTAAACTTCCCTTATTTCGTTTTTAAGTCTTAAATAATCAGCAAATCACATAACTAAACTAGGTCGTGAGTCCTTTGGGAGAAGGATACTTGGTCTTACCGAGTTTATTACTTGAAACGATTCGGTCATACTTGCCGATTGTTCAACAAGTTTGTGGCGCCGTATTTCGGTGTTCATAAATTTGTCATCACTCCACAAAATGTTGATTGAAATAATTAAGCCCAAATAATGCAAATTAAATAAAATAAGAATTAGTCTTGCAATTGAGCCCAAATAATGAAAATGCAAGAATAATTGATAATTAAGCACAATTCACTAACAAAATATGGTGCTGGAAGCTAAGTGTATAATGAAAAATGGTGACTCATCAGCAGGCTTATTGCGCCGAGGGATCGAGATCTAAGTAATTTAGTGAGTGACGTTGACATTAATACATAAAGAGGAATTCTTATATACATGAGAGGGAACTTGGTGAAATCTAACCCCAACAACATATTCATCTCATATTAAACAAACATTCGTCCATCTTTGTGTTACTCTACTATTGATCAATTTGCATTCATATTTAATTTTATGTCTTTGCATTTGAAACCAATAATCTCGTTTTATTTAAGTCTTAATTAATTGAGTTATCACACAACTGTTTAGTATAAATTTTCTCCTTCTTCTCTTGATGATCTTGTGCTCCTAGTAAAGATTTTCAAATTTTATCCTGCAAACACTAAAGAACACTGCACTAGAGCACCCAATTAGCACAAACAGATAAAAAATTAAAAAGATAAAAAGATGAAGAGATAGAAAGATAAAAAGATAAAAAGATAAAAAGATAAAAAGATAGAAAAATAGAAAGATAGAAAGATAGAAAGATAGAAAGATAAAAAATTAAAAAGAAAAAAAATGAAGAGATAGAAAGATAAAAAGATAAAAAGATAGAAAGATAGAAAGAGAGAAAGATAAAAAAAATAATAAAAAGATAAAAAAGAATAAAAAGTTAAAAAGTCTAATCAGTTAAGAATCACACAAATAGAATAGTTATACCACGAGTCCCCGGCAACGGCGCCAAAAACTTGATAAACAAATTTTTAATCCCCGAGAACGGAGTCAAAAACTTGTTAATACCTCGGCAAGTGTACCGAATCGTATCAAGTAATAATAAATGCTAAGACCAAGTATTGTTTCCCAAGAGACTCACGACACTAAACAGTTATGTGATTACTCAACTAATTAAGACTCTGAAGATCAAATTTTGGGGGTTTTGAATGCAAATGTAATAAAATAAACATGAATGCAATTTGATCAATTGAGGCTAAACACAAGAATGAATGAATGAAGTTGATGATATTGTTGTTGGGTTTAGATTTCACCTAATTTACTCTCATGCATATATGAATTCATCTTTCTTCATTAATGTTAATGCCACTTTCTAATTTACCTTAAACTCGATGTCTTGGTGATAACAGTTGAAAAACTGTTATTTTCATGCTTAAATTTGATACT
>JAHCHA010012631.1:15589-27133 GCA_027742795.1 Vigna hirtella
ACAAGTTTGTGACATCATATTTTGGTGCTTACAAATTTGTCCATCAACTGTCACATGAAAGTCCATATGAGCATCTGACCACTTTTAATGAGATCTGCAATACTGTGAAGCTGAATGGAGTGCCATATGATGTTATTAGACTGAGCTTGTTTCCTTTCTCACTAGGAGGCAATGTTAAACTGTGGTTGAACTCTTTTCCTAAAAATAGCTTGACTGAGTGGGAAGATGTGGTTGCGAAATTCTTGAACAAATACTTCCCACAGTCAAAGATCAACAAAGGGAAGCAGGAAATCTCTTTTTTCAGGGAACCATGGAGGAGACATTAGTGCAAGCATGGGATAGATACAAGCTTGCTGAGAAAGACGCCTACTCATGGTTTTGATGAAGCAACGATAGTCATTCTTTTCCTTGGAGGTATTGGCTCACAAACTAAATTGATGTTGGATGCCTCAGCTAGAGGCAATATCAAGTGCAAGACTCCAGAGGAAGCCTATGAATTAATTGACAACATGGCTACCAATGACAATGAGATGCACAGTTAAAGAGTAGCTCCATCACAACCTAAGGGAGTTCTACAGTTACAGTCTTTTGATGCCCTACTTGCTCAAAACAAGATTATTAGTCAGCAATTGGAGGTCTTGACAAAGAAGCTTTCTCAGCCACCAAAGGAGTGCCATAATGTCTTACAGGTTCAACAACAACTTTGTGAACTATGTGGTGGTGATCATATTAATGGTCAATATGCAGTGCCCGAGAATCTCAATGAAGAAGTTAACTATATGGACACTCAATTCCACCAAGGTAATTTCAATCACTGGTAAAAACCTCACTTAAACATAGGTCAAAGTCAATTTGGGCAAGCTGCCGAACAATTTGATAGGCTACCACAACAATAATGGCAACAACAACCCTCTCTCTCAGAAAGAATGGCTAAGATGGATGACACACTTCCACAGTTAACGCAGATGTCTGATTCTCATCACAAAAGCACTTAAGCGGCACTCAGAAGAATGGAGATGCAGCTTGGTCACTGATAACGGTTGAAAATACCGTTATCTGTGATATAATTTTGATACTAAACACACCCTTTTTGACTTAGAAGTTTGCTTTAACTCATGTTTTTGCTTTAGTTTTGTAAATAAGAGAGTTGAGGTTATACTTGATGATTTTATCACTAAATTCCCTTGATTTTGTAGACTATTGGAATGATTTGAAAGAAGAGTTAAAGTACCAAATAGTTGGAATGCAGAAAAGTCAACCAGAATGCATAAAAGTCAACCAAAGTACAGAAAAGTCAACCAGAATGCAAAAAGTCAACCAGACTGCAGAATTTAGTGTTGTTTTGCGTTTGAGCGCCCTTCCAGGGGCGCTGAGCGCCAGATTGAGTGTCAATTTGTGCCTGGGCGCCCTTTTAGGGGCGCTGAGTGATAACAGTTAAAAAATTGTTATTTTTATACTTAAAATTGATATTAAAAACAACCTTTATGACTTAGAAACTAGCTTGGAATCATGCTTTTGCTTATGTTTGTGGAAATAAGAGAGTTGGACAGGTTTTATGCTTGATTTCCTTGTTTTTGCAGATTTTGAGATGAATTTGATGAAAGAAGAGAAGTAGGAAAGAGATGGAATCAGAAAAGGACACAAAAAGTGCACAAGAAGAGAAGAACCAAGTGTCGCTCAGCAGAAATTACCGTTGAGCGGTGTTCTTCAAGACTCGTTGACACCGCCGAGGGGCAGAAGTGCAGTTGAGGGGTGAAATAGAGGACACGTACTTACTGTTGAGCGGTATTTTACCACTGAGCGGCATTCTGATGGGCTTGGGCTCACTTTTCTATAATTTTTAGAATACTATATAAGGTTTTAGTTAACCTAGGTCAAGTATCTTTGGCTGGGACGAAGCAGAAACACACTCTTTCACCCCTTGGAGGAGGATTTTGGATGCTAAGGCTCCTTTCTCACCTTTCTGGGGTTCTATCTTTTCACTCTTTCATTGTATTTCATCTAGTTTCACCATGAATATGGTGAACTAAACATTTATTGTTGTTGGGGAATCAATGTAATCCTTTTGAAACTCTCATGTATGGAATTTGTTCTTCAAAATCTTCTTTAAGATACATGCTTTCTTTCATTAATTGTTAGGGTTTTTCCTCTTTGCTCAAAGCATGCATTATTTAACTCATTCGATGTCATGATCATTGATTTTGTCGATATGGACACATACGGGGAAATCTAGATCTGGGGAATCTCTCCCAATAGTAGTATAAACCTAGACATAGGAGTATGATGGTTGGTTGCCTTTAAGCTTATGTTCACTATAATGCATGATTAATTGCTAGGGAGACAAGACATTGTAAACTAGTGATTATGATTAGGTTTTCTTCGTCGAGACATCGGGTTTAAGATAATTTAGAAAGTGGCATTAACAATTAATGAAGAAAGATGAATTCTTGAATACATAAGAGTAGATAGGATGAAATTGATAAACCCCAACAACATAATCATCCATATATTTCAATTCACGTGTTTTGTTTCTTCTTACCATTGATCAATCCATGCATACATATTTACTTTTGAGTATTTGCATTTAAATCTTAATCAATCGGTTTTACAAGTCTTAGCTAATCAACAAACCACACAATTGTCTAGGTCGTGAGTCCTTTGGGAGAACGATACTTGGTCTTACCAGGTTTATTACTTGATACGATTCGGTTACACTTGCCGAGGGTTTAACAAGTTTTTGGCGTCGTTGCCGGGGACTCGTGGTTTAACTAGTCTATTTGTGTGATTTTTTATTTACTTTGACTTGATTTGTGTATTTGTGATTTTATTTTTTTTTATAAATGTTTTACTTCATTAATTGTTAGGGTTTTTCCTCTACACTCTATGCATGCTTTGTTTATCTCATTCAATTGCATGATTACTGATGTTATCGATATGGAAACATATGGGGAAATCTAGAACTAGGAAATCTAGAACTTGGGAAATTCTCCCAAAAGCAATATTACCTAGACATAGGGATAGGAGGGTTGGTTGTCTTTAAGCTTCTATGCGAATGTAATGCATAATTAATTGTTGGGGATACAAGACATTGTGATCTAGGAATTAAGAGTAGGTTTTCTTCGCCGAGACATCGGGTTTAAGGTAAATTAGAAAGTGGCATTAACATTAATGAAGAAGATGAAATCATAAATACATGAGAGTGGATAGGATAACTCGGAAACCCCAACAACATAATCATTCCATATTTTATACACCAATCACCTGTGCATTCTTCAGTTTAATTGATCAACACTTGCATTCATATTTATTTTCTGCATTATAAACACCATGATTTTGTTTACAAGTCTTAATTAGTCAAGAAACCACATGAATGTCTAGGCCGTGAGTCTCTTGGGAAACGATACTTGGTCTTACCATTTATTATTACTTGCTACGATTCGGTACACTTGCCGGAGTCTTAACAGTCACATACTTCAGAAGTTGGATGATTTTGGGGGCAATATAAAATTTAACCCTAGGGAGGAATGTCAAGCCATTATCACTAGAAGTGACAAAGTTTTATATGAGAGAAAAATAGAGAGAAAAGAAGAAATGATGAGTGAAAAAGAGAAAGATGTAAAGGAAGAGGAAGAAAAAGAAACCGAAGAGAGTGAGAGAAAATAAAAGGAAAGAGAGAGATACAGAAGAAAAGAAGAAAAGAGAGGAAGAGAATGAGAGAAAAAAGAACGAAGTATAGGAAAGACCTCTTCCTTACCCAAATAATTATTTTAGGAAGGAGAAAGAAAAACAGTTGGAGCGTTTCATGGAGATTTTCAAGAAATTGGAAATTAACATACCCTTCTCTGAAGCTTTGCACCAAATGTCTTCATATGCTAAATTTCTGAAGGAACTCCTCACTAAGAAGAGGAAGTATCTAGATGAGGAAACAAATGAAGTGCAGGATAATTGCAGTGCCATATTGCAGAAGACGTTTCCTCCCAAATTCAAAGATCCGAGGAGTTTCACCATCCCTTTCACCATTAGGAATTATGATATAAGGAACGCTCTAGTTGACTTAGGAGCTAATATCAATCTAATGACCTTATCTACGCTCAAGAAGATTGGTGGTTGATAACAATTGAAAAATTGTTAATTTTATACTTAAATTTGACCTTAAAGACAACCTTTATGACTTAGAAACTAGCTTGGAATCTTGTTTTTGTTGAAGTTTTGGAAATAAGAGAGTTAGACAGGTTTTATGCTTGATTTCTTTTTTTTTTTTGCAGGTTTTAAGATCAATTGAGTGAAAGAAGTGAAGGAGCTATGAGTTGGATTCAGAAAAGGAAGAAAAAAGTGCATAAAAGGAAGAAGCCGCAAGTACCGCTCAGCGCCATTTACCGCTGAGCGGCACTTTGGAGACCCGCAGTCACCACTGAGGGGCAAAACTGCAACTGAGGGGTAGAATAGAAGTCACGCACTTACCGCTGAGCGGTATTTACCGTTGAGCGGCATTCTTATGGGCTTGGGCTTACTTTTTTGTAATATTTAGAAGTCTATATAAGGCTTTAGTCTTCCTAGGGTTAGTATCTTTGGCTGGAACGAAGTAGAAACACATTCTTTCACCCCTTGGAGGAGGATTCTGGATGCTACAGCTCCTTTATCACCTTTCTTGGGTTTTATCTTTCACTCTTTCATTGCATTTCATCTAGTTTCACCATGAATATGGTGAACTAAACTTCTTTTGTTGTTGGGGAATCAATGTAATCCTTTTGAAACTCTCATGTATTGAATTTGTTCTTTAATATATATGCTTTCTTTCATTAATTGTTAGGGTTTTTCTCCTTTTCTTAATGCTTGCATTGTTTAACTCATTCATAGCATGATAATTGATTTTGTCGATATGGATACATACAGGGAAATCTAGATCTGGAGAATCTCTCCCAATAGTAGTATAAACCTAGACATAGGAATATAATGGTTGGTTGCCTTTAAGCTTTTGTGCTTTATAATGCATGAATAATTGCTAGGGAGACAAGACATTGTAAACTAGTGATTGTGAGTAGGCTTTCTTCACCAAGAATATGATGGTTGATTTTCTCCTTTGCTTAATGCTTGCATTGTTTAACTCATTTCATATCATGATAATTGATTTTGTTGATATGGGCACATACGGGGAAATCTAGATCTGGAGAATCTCTCCCTATAGTAGTATAAACCTAGACATAGGAATATGATGGTTAGTTGCCTTTAAGCTTTTGTGCTTTATAATGCATGAATAATTGCTAGGGAGACAAGACATTGTAAACTAGTTATTGTGAGTAGGATTTCTTCACCAAGAAATTAGGTTTAAGGTAATTTAGAAAGTGGCATTAACATTAATGAAGAAAGATGAATTCTTGAATACATGAGAGTGGATAGGATGAAATTGATAAACCCCAACAACATAATCATTCATAGAATTCAAATCACGTGTTTTGTTTCTTCCTTTCCATTGATCAATACATGCATTCATATTTACTTTTCAGTAATTTGCATTTAAAATCTCAAAGAATTGGTTTTACAAGTCTTAGATAATCAACAAATCACATAACTGTCTAGGCCATGAGTCCTTTGGGAGAACGATACTTGGTCTTACCAATTTTATTACTTGATACGATTCGATCACACTTGCCGAGGGTTAACAAGTTTTTGGCGTTGTTGTCGGGGATTCGTGGTTTAACTAGTCTATTTGTGTGATTATTGATTAACTTTGACCTGATTTGTATTTTTTATCTTTTTGATTTATCTTTTTATCTTTGTAACTTTAACACTTCCTTTCATGACACCAACATAATCTCAGCATCTTTCTTGTCACCAACTTGACTCTTCTAGACTAAGGAGCCTCAATCTCAAGAACTCCATTTGCCTTTATATCCTTGATAACCCATAACCTGTTCTTGAATTTCACTTGTTTGCCAAGGTAAGGTTCATTATTTTCCATCACAGAGTCATGGTGAACGAGTTTTTCTTCCTTATCTCCATCATCTTCCTTCAGCCTTAGTAAGTAACAACTATGATTTCTCTTGATCGTCTTGGCAACTTTATCAGGTAGACTAGTCACTGATAGAACTTCGTCTTTAGCTTTAGGACTAGTCTTTGTTACTTGTATTGGCTGCCCAGCTTCAAAGACATTGAAAGTCACCTCTTCATCTTGGTCTTTCAACGTTATAACTCCATCATCCACATGAATGACAACCTTAGTTGTCTTCATGAATGGCCTTCCAAGGATGAGCGGTATCTCTACATTCTCCTCCATCTCCACATTCTCCTCCATCTCCATCACTACAAAGTCCACCAAAAATTTGAGTTTATCAATTTTCACTACAACGTCTTCTACCACACCGTAAGGATGCTTAATGGACCTGTCTGTCATTTGCAAGATTGCTTTTGTAGGTTTGACCTCCAGACCACCAATCTTCTTAAGCATAAATAAGGGCATTAGATTGATACTAGCTCCTAAGTCAACTAGAGCCTTCCCTATATCATGATTCTCAATGGTGCAAGGGATGATGAAACTCCCTAGATCTTTCAATTTAGGAGGTAGTGTCTTCTGCAATATGGCACTGCAATTACCATGCACTTCAATTTTTTCCTCATCTATATATTTCTTCTCTTTGAGGAATTGCTTCATGTGCTTCACATAAGAGGAGATTTGCTGTAGTGCTTCGGTCAAGGGCATAGTAACCTCCAATTGCTTGAAAATCTCCATGAAACGCCCATATTGTTTCTCTTTTTCATTCTTTGAAAAGCTCTTTGGATAAGGAAGGGGCTTCTCAAATATTTTTTCTTTTTTTCTCTCTTCTCTCTCTTTTTCTTTTTCCTTCCCCTCATCTTTCTCTTTTCTTTCCCTTTCTTTTCTCTCTTCATTCTCTTCTTCTACTTCACTCAACTTAGCTTTTTCTTTTCTCTCAACTTTTCTCTCATCTAACATCTTGCCACTTCTAGTGATAATGACATTGCACTTCTCCTTAGGGTTAACTGCAATATTAGCCCCAAAAGTCCTGTCAAACATCTCCTTAAACTTTTTAGCCAGTTGACCTACTTGTATCTCCAAGTTTCTAATGGCAGATTCAGTGTTCTTCTGAGTATAGACAGACACTTGCATGAATTGTTGAAGGGTGTCTTCTAGTTTTGTCATCCTTTTAGATCAAGAGGATTGTGGTTGCCATTGTTGTGTGGTGGTCTATTAAATTGCTCAGCTTGCCCTTGACCCATGCTTGGATGAGGTTTCCACCCTTGGTTGAAATTACTTGGGTGGTCTTGATTACCCATATAATGTACTTTTTCCTGGGTATTATGTTGCATGGCACACTGTCCATTCACATGATATCCACCACATAGCTCACAAAATTGATGTTGACCTTGAGAGACACGTTGCAACTCCTTCAGTAGTTGAGAGATTTTCCTCATCAGGGTCTCTAATTGTTGAGTCATCATCTCATTTTGAGCCAACAAAGCATCTTGAGATTGTAACTAAATAACTCCTTGATAACAGTTGAAAAACTGTTATTTTCATGCTTAAAATTGATACTAAAAGCAACCTTTAACACTTAGAAACTAGCTTGAAATCATGCTTTTGGTTATATTTTTAGAAATAAGAGAGTTGGACAGGTTTATGCTTGATTTCAGTGTTTTTATGCAGGTTTTAAGGTGAATTTGGTGAAAGAAGTGAAGAAGGATAGAGATGGAATCAGAAAAGACATCAAAAAGTGCAAAAGGAGAAGCCGCAAGTACCGCTCAGCGGCAGTTTACCGCTGAGCGGCACTCAGAAACCCACGTTGGCTCCGCTGAGGGGAGAAAAACAAGTCACGCACTTACCGCTGAGCGGTAGTTTACCGCTGAGCGGCACTATTTTGGGCTTGGGCCTAATTTTCTGTATTTTTAGAATAGTATATAAGCTTTAGGACGTCCTAGGGTTTGTATCTTTGGCTACGAGGAAGCAGAAACACACTTTTCACCCCTTGGGGGTAGATTGGGAGATGGTGACGGCTCTCCTCTTCTCTTTCTAGGGTTTTTCTATCTCTTTCATTCTTTCATTATTATTCATCTAGTTTCACCATGAATATGGTGAACTAAACCTTGTATTGTTGTTGGGGAATCAATGTAGTCTTGTGAAACTCTCATATATGGAATTTGTTTTAACATCTTATTTTAAGACTTATGCTTTCTTTCATCATTAGTTAGGGTTTTTCCTCTTTGCTTAATGCTTGCTTTGTTTAACTCATTCATTGCCATGATTATTGATTTTGTCGATATGGGAACGTACGGGGAAATCTAGATCCGGGGAATTTCTCCCAATAGCATATTGGTTGCCTTTAAGCTTCTGCACTTCAGAATTAATTACTAGGAATGCTAGGAATTGTATGAACTCGTAATTAAGGATAGGCCTTCTTGAAAGGTGATTTAGAGAGTGGCATTAGCATTGATGAAAAGAATGATGAATTCCTAAAGTATATGAGAGTGGATCAGATGAAATTGATAACCCCAACAACATACTCATCCATCTAATTCATTAAAGTGTTTGTATTCCTCTTTTCCATTGATCAAATTCATGCATACATGTTTATTTACTGTCTTTTGCATTGAAACCTACAATCAATTGTTTACAAGTCTTAAATAATCAACAAATCATATAACTAACTAGGTCGTGAGTCCTTTGGGAAAATTATACTTGGTCTTACCTAGTTTTATTACTTGATACGATTCGGTCACACTTGCCGATTGTTAAACAAGTTTGTGGCGCCGTTTTTTGGTGTTCATAAATTTGTCATCACTCCTTTCTGTTGAAATTGAGCTATTTCGTTCTGCATCTCATTATCATTAGTAGCCATGTTTTCAATCAATTCATATGCTTCCTCTGGAGTCTTGCACTTGATATTACCTCCAGCTGAGGCATCTAACATCAATTTGGTTTGTGACCCAAGACCTCCAAGGAAAAGAATGACTACTGTGGCTTCATCAAAGCCATGCATGGGCGTCTTTCCCAACAAGCTTTTGTATCTATCCCATGCTTGACCTAGTGTCTCCTCCATGCCCTATTGAAAAGAAGATATTTCTTGTTTACCTTTATTTACCTTTGACTGAGGGAAGTACTTATTCAGGAACTTTACTACCACATCTTCCCACATAGTGAAACTATTCTTAGGGAAAGAATTTAGCCATATCTTAGCATTGCCTCCCAACGAGAAGGGAAACAAACAAAGTTTAATAGCTTCATCTGGTACATCCTAAATCTTCACTGTATTGCATATCTCATCAAATGTGGTCAAATGCTCATATGGATTTTGATGTACTAATCCATTGAATTGATTATTGTGTACCAAGTGAATAAGAGCAGGCTTCATTTCCATGTTGGTAGCATTTACCCTTAGCCTGGCAATACTGTTAAAATACAAAGGACAAGGGACTGTTGCGTAATCCTCCAAAGTTCGTCTCACTGGACCCATATTCTGATTGCCAACAATGTCTCCTGTTTCCTGATCTATAAAGAGAGGTTAAAATTTTTCCTTGCTTCTAGTGCGAATTGTATCCTGCATGCACAAGAAAACAAACCCTAGAAAGCAATTGTTAACACAACACAAAAACAAAAACAAAATAAAAAAAATTAAAACAATAAAAAGATAAAAAAAATTATAAGGTAAAAAGAAAAAAAGAAAAAAAATGAAAAGATAAAAAGATAAAAAGATAAAAAGATAAAAAGATATAAAGATAAAAAGATAAAAAGATAAAAAGATGAAAAGCTAAAAAGATAAAAAGATAAAAATCAAGTCAAAGTTAATCAATAATCACACAAATAGAATAGTTAAACCATGAGTCCCCGGCAACGACGCCAAAAACTTGATAAACAAATTTTTAATCCCCGAAAACGGAGTCAAAAACTTGTTAAGACCTCGGCAAGTGTATCGAATCGTATCAAGTAATAATAAATGGTAAGACCAAGTATCGTTTCCCAAGAGACTCAAGGCCTAAACAGTTATGTGATTTCTTGATTAAATAAGACTTGTAAACGAAATTGTTGTGTTTATATTACGGAAAAGTAAACATGAATGCATGTATTGATCAATTGGATTAAAAGATGCAAAAGTGATTGATGTAAAATATGGAATGATGATGTTGTTGGGGTTTCCGACTTATCCTATCCATTCTCATGTATTCATTAATTCATCTTTCTTCATTAATGTTAATGTCACTTTCTAATTTATCTTAAACCCAATGTCTCGGTGAAGAAAGCCTACTCTTAATCACTAGTTTACAATGTCTCCATATCGACAAAATCAATAATCATGGCAATGAATGAGTTAAACAAAGCAAGCATTAAGCAAAGAGGAAAAACCCTAATAATGATGAAAGAAAGCATAAGTCTTAAAGTAAGATGTTAAAACAAATTCCATATATGAGAGTTTCACAAGACTACATTGATTCCCCAACAACAATACAAAGTTTAGTTCACCATATTCATGGTGAAACTAGATGAACAATAATGGAACAATGGAAGAGATAGAAAAACCTGAGAAAGAGAAGAGGAGAGCCGTCACCATCTCCCAATCTACCCCCAAGGGGTGAAAAGTGTGTTTCTGCTTCCTCCCAGCCAAAGATACAAACCCTAGGACGTCCTAAAGCTTATATACTATTCTAAAAATACAGAAAATTAGGCCCAAGCCCATAAAAACAAAAGAAAACCGGTCCAAGCCCACTTAGAATGGCGCTCAGCGGTATTTTACCGTTGAGCGGTAATAGCGCATGATCCATTTTGCCCCCAGCTGCTGTTTTTGCCCCTCAGCAGTGATTTTGGCACCTGAAAAGTGCCGCTCAGCGGAACTTTTTCTGTATTCTAGTTGACTTTTCAGCATTCTGGTTGACTGGTTGACTTTTCTGGTTGACTGGTTGACTGGTTGACTTTTCTGGTTTCTAGTTGACTTTTCAGCATTCCAATCATTCGGTATTTCAATTCTTCTTTCAAATCATTCAATTAGCCTACAAAATCAAGGGAATCTTGCACAAAACCATTAAATTCATTTTCAACTCTCTTATTCTCAAAACTAAAGCAAAAATATGAGTTCAAGCTAGTTTCTAAGTCTTAAAGGTTGCTTTTGGTATCAATTTTAAGCATAAAAATAACAGTTTTTCAACCGTTATCAATGACGGAATCAACACAAACATGTTCTCAAATAATCATAAACATGAAAGTTATGAACATGTAACAACATCTCATGTTAAACGCGTGACTTCATATGCACATAGTGCTGAGTATGAAGAAAGGCTAACACATGAGATCATTATGAAGATCAGAGTGCAGCTTTACAATGAAGTCA
The DNA here is from genome assembly GCA_027742795.1 of Vigna hirtella. Classification (NCBI taxonomy): domain Eukaryota; kingdom Viridiplantae; phylum Streptophyta; class Magnoliopsida; order Fabales; family Fabaceae; genus Vigna; species Vigna hirtella. Next base: position 26,920 of record JAHCHA010012631.1, read on the forward strand.
CTTCATAAGTGACTGAAAGGGTTATGCACTAGGGATGGCAACGGGTCGGGTCGGGTACGGATAGTGCCTACCCGCAACCTGACCCGACAAAAAAAAATCCACTCGCTACCCGTGTTGGAAGTCCCACATCGACTAGAGATAAGGCCAAATGATAATATATAAGTGAGGTGCAAACCTCACCTTACAAGCCGGTTTTGTGGGGATGAGTTAGGCA
>JAHCHA010012631.1:27143-62296 GCA_027742795.1 Vigna hirtella
AAGCCGGTTTTGTGGGGATGAGTTAGGCATAAACTCACTTTCTAATAACCCGCACGGATACCCGCTTAAAAAATATCCGCGGGTATTTTAAAACCCGCGGATACCCGTGGATATCCGCGGATACCCGCAAATATTAAAAAAATATATATTTTAATAAATTATTAAAATAAAATTTAAATAGAATTACAAAAAATATATAAAATATAATATAAATTAAATTAAATATAAATTTAAATTCAATTTTAATTAAATTTAAATTCAATTTTAATTAAATTTAATCTTGTAAAATATAAATTAATGTTAATTTTAATTAAATTTAACTTAATAAAATATAAATTAAATTTTTTTTTTTATTTTTTGCGGGTAGCGGGTATCCGCGGGTACGGATAGTATAATACCCGCACCCGACCCGTTTATAAGCGGGTATTAAAATATCCGCTACCCGCGGGTTGCGGGTAGTAAATATCCGCGGGTATCAACTATCCGTCGCGGATTTTATTCGCGGATATCCGCGGGCGCGGATTTTTTTGTCATCCCTATTATGCACCATTTCCAACAACAATTTGATAGTTATAGCATTCGTGTGCAAGTATCTCCTTCATTGGAACATGTTGTGTTTCCCATAGGTAAAATTAATAATCATTTTGTGCTAACTTATGAATTCAATAAGTGTTCTTTAAGGAATCTTGTCAAAAGTCCATATTTTTTATTTTCGATTTAATGCTTTTATTTTTCTTAACTGAAGAAAAATCTTGACCTTATTGCTTCAGTTTATAATTGAGGCTAAAAATTTTTATTTTTTATCTCGTCTTAATATATTTTGGTTCTCAAATCATTGTTATGGAAAAAAAATAATAGTTGTGGCATTTTTTATTGCACTAATATACAAATATATACAAATATATATATATATATATATATATATAAATTCTTTATACATTTTCTTCCAAAATTATTTTAAACTTAACTATTTCTTATTCATATAAGACACGCATCTCTAACTTTTCTAGATCTGCTTTCAGTTTTTATCTTTTACTACTTCATATACCAAATAAATAGAGAAGAGAGATAAAAAACGTACTAAAAATCATTTTTTTATAATTTTTTTAAATGTAATATTTTATAATTATTTTATTTTATTTTCAAGAATGAGAACACACATAAGCTTTCTGTTCCCTTTTATTTTCACTAATATAAAATAGTAAATATTAAAAGATTTATGTTTATACAAAATATACTTTTTTTTCATCTAAATATATGATTTCCGCTCTTTATTGAACAAAGTTATACATCTCTTTTAATTTACTCATCCGGTAATTAAATTTTGTAAGTTTATTTTTAGACATGGTATGTACTATTTACCATGTCAAAATACTGAATTCATTTATTCAATATAAAGACCTAACAAATCAAAGAAATCAAAGAAGTAAAAACAAAATTGCATTATAGTTTTAAAAAAATCATTCTGAACAAAAGAAAATTTATATAATGTTTTCTCGTGTGAAAGAATGTCTATGAAGAATTGAAAACGATAGTCTTATTTTAAGTTTTGTCCAGTTTAAAAATTTGATTGTGTTGGACAAATAACATACATCTATTTCCTTCATATAAAGGTATGATAATATGAAAATAGACCTCCCACTCGCCCCTCCAATATAAAATCTATTATTAATATTATTAATTTGCACAAACATAGTAATTATGTTAAACATGCAGTTTATTTCTATTATAACATTGTTAAACTAGAACAAAGAAGCTTGTCGCATGTACCTTATTAAAAGGTCTAAAGAAAACAATTGTCCCATTAACCTAAAGGCAAAATTCAAAACAAAACTTCCAAGGAAATCCGCAGGACATTTTGTTTTTTACTCTCTAACTTAAAAAAAAGAAAAAAAAAATTGTTCAAGCCTATAACTTCAATCATGTTCTCTCAACATGTCTACATTACATAATTTAGCTTCTCTTACTGTAACACTCATCTCCGACCACCACCCTTTCTAGGAGGAGGAGCAGTGTCCTCTTCGTCTGATTGAATGTCTCCGTACTGCCACATCCCCCGTCTGCTGCTCTTTGCTTCTTCCTGGAAATTCTCCAAATTATCAATGGCTGATTGTCGTTCTTTTCTATCCCACCTGTTTCTTTTTTCAGTCCTAGCAAGCCCTTCCTGGAAATTTCAGACCAAAACATTATTGAGATGATTTTTCCTCTATGAATATGGAGATAACCAAACCACAAGACTTTGAGAGCACATAAAGCAAAAATGAATTGTAGCAATATTACCTGTAGCATGGCAGCATTAACGCTGATCTCAGCATCCACAGCAACAAGAGTTACGGCAAGAATTGTCCCAGTTCCCTGCCCTTTAACTTTTCCTCCCGAAGTGTCTTTCTCTTCAACCTTGGCCCTGAACTCTTTTCCACTGTTTAAAGTCAGTTCACTCAAATATTCAGCTGCTTCTTGCCCAAAATCCTCTTCCAAGTTTGGGATCTTGATGTAAGCAAGGCTGCACAGTTGAGCAAGACCAGGTGCAGCAGACACAGATGGATCAACAGGCCGCAGCTGACTGTAGGCTACTGCTTCTTGATTTCCATAATCAATGTAAAATACTTCAAACATGTCAGTGGGGGATTCAACTGGTCCTCGAGGGGTGTTGACAACCTACAAAATTCAATTATGAATAATCAATATAGAAAAGATAACATACACTTAAGGAAGAGAGAAATTGGGTGCAAATAAACAAGGTGATACGAGTATCTCCTGACTATTTAGCAATTCATCAACTTCTGTAAAATTACAGGACATTGCAGAAAGTGGTAATGAACAAGTGTATGCCATAAGATATAATATATGACTACATGATTTCTAATTGAATTGTGGGAAATTGTGAACAAGAAAAAAGTAGGTGAAACCGCTTTATACTAATATATTCTGAACTTCCGAATCTAACAGTTCGCTTTAATACGAGAAGCAAATTACAAACAGGGTGATTTAAATATACATCGCATTGAAAGAATATCAACTTAAATGCGTGTCAAGAAGCCTAGATAAAAAATAAACAAATAAATAAAGTAAGAAAAAGTGGGGAAGGGGGGTACGCGAACAAAAGATGTATCACAAAAGAGAAAGTTGTGAAAAACTTGGATCATGAGACCCAGAAGAGACTCAAGTTATGTATTGTTTTCACAAACTCCTATTTAACGGTCACATTTTCTTCTGCTACAGAATTGCAATGCTTAGACCAATACGGTAAGAACTTACCATTGCCCGGTACCAAGACTTGTCAGCATGAAAATAACAAAGGACTATGTCGCCCTTCTTAGGATTGAAAGCTCCAATCACAGGAGCATCCTTCAGATTCAAACCAGCTAGCTGTTGTTGAATGGATGCGATCTTTTGATCTCCAACTGTCTGGACATAGAATTTGCCACCACCCAAGACTTCTGTAACAATTACCTACCAATGTATAACAGAACAAGTCATTCACCATTTTTAAGCATGAAAACGGTCATTAGTGAAAATATACTAATTCCTGAGCACCTTAAGCACTTCTTGGTGTTTGTTTTCAATAACTGAATCATTGGATACTTCCTCTCCTTCGACAAAATTCTCCCATATCTGCAAAATAATTTACTTTAGAATAGTTAACAAGGAAAGAATAGTGTTTACTGTAAACACAATATGACTCATTCTTACTTTCAGCTTTTGCCTCTTTGCAGATTGTTCAGCTTGCTCCAGGAGATGAAAATCAGGAATTCTATCAGTGCCAAAGGATGTTTGGAGTTTTGCAAGACCAGCTTCGAGCAGAGTAGCTGCCACATTGTTTCTTGATTCCCACAAGGATCCCAAGAATGTTCCAGTTCTATCGACGGTTTCAACCTCTATCTGCAAACAGTAAAATAGTATTTAACAAAACGTAAGCAACATACATGAATCAAAACTCAGAAGGGAGTTGAGTTACCTCAACATCTCTTTGCATTATTTTTCTCCTCATCAAAGCAATTGCTTCATCAGAATATGGTTCATCACGACCTGGACACCTGACTCCAGAAAAAGAGAAAGCAATGCTGCAAGTTTCTTTAGGAATCAGTACTTTAAAACGATGACCACTGAGCACGTATTCCACAACAGCAGGAACTCTTCCACTTCTTTTCAGGAAAGGACAGAAGTCTTTGGCTTTCTTAACTACATTTTTGTGTACCATGGTCAAGTCAGTTATATGCATCACTGGGGGATCTTTGGCAGAGTGGATGCCTTTCCTTCCTGCAGTAGCACGTGACTCAGCAGCAAGAAGTGCATCATAATAGTTAGATCTCTCTTCAAAGTCACGATGTCTAATGACGGTTCCGAAACCCCGACCAACTACCAATTCTGCAACATTCACCCCATTTTGCTGACTTCCAGCAGGTGGAGCAGCTGACACGGCATAATCATTGTCAACCTTTGCAGTCGACAATAAGAAGACTGATCCAAAATCCATTACTCTGGAATCAGCACCGGCTGATGGAATTACAGATCCATCTGTGGGAGAAACCTTTCTAGAATATTCCATCTGAACATTGACCTGAAAAGATAACAGTAACCATTTACAACTGAATTCAGATATGATATCAAAAGAAGTTATCATAAGATATTTTCATACTTGACGACCAATGAGGCGTGTTCTCAAGAATTCCTTTGCTTCACGGGCATAGGGAGTTGGCTTTTCATCCCGACGAGGATTGCCCATTTTTGGACACCTGATACTTGAAAGGTTAACTCGTCTCTCTGCTAGTGGACTACCATATGGAATGGAATCATCAGCAACAACAATACAATCTCCACTCACAACCTCAACCACCTGTATAAGCCAAATTAAAATGTTATTTGAGTGAAAAGATTGACCGTTCAACATAAATAAATGATAGAAATAATTTACCTTGCCAGAAAAGTTCTGATTATGAATTGCCTTTGAATTGGAAGGTGGTGGTACATAGTTTGTCCACATCCTTAACCTGTTTTTCTTAGCCTGTAGCTCTGCAGTTTTCAGCTTTCGCTTTGCCTCTTCTTCCATCATGTTGGCACTCCATTCAACATATTTTGCATAACCCTGTTGATTGAAAATGTGAAATGAGAAGGATATTTGGTACATGACTATTTCATAATACAAAAAAAAAAAGGAAACATGAAGAAACACTCAGCAAAGTCTAGAAAATCACTTCTAGAAAGTCTGGAAAATCACTTCAGCAAAGTCTAAATTCAAAACAGACAAAGCTAGAAAAATCAGATTCCAACTAAATGTCATGCAAAAAATAGAACCTAGAAATGTTATTGCATTAAAACTAAGACAACAATAAAATCACAATTGGAGTCTATAGTCCCCCCAATTCCAAGCCAATAAAGCTAGTAATGATACCAAGTATAATATTTTCCTTTTCAAATTCATTTAATCAAAATACTAGATTGGAATTTCAATACATTGTTAAAGACACTAGAAGAATATGTAATTGAATTTGATTAAATAAATTTTAGTAGCTGTTGTTCACAGTATTTCCCAATTATATAAATAAGAGTGACCACTTCTTGCAGGAAAATTACACAAACAGAATTCATGATAAATTACACAAACAGGGTTCATTTCATGTCTCTAGTTGACTCCGTTTTCACAACATGCATATTGTATCATGCTCATCATAATTATAATTTACCTCAATAAGAAATGACTAAGTACAAATATAAGGAAAAAGAAAAACTTGTTTCAATCTCAAATAAACCAGTGAACAGTAAATACAGTCATGTCCACCATGGAATAATTTAGAACAAATAAATAATGCTAATATCACCCCACCACGGGAAATACATACGTTTTCTACAAGTTCCAATGCCAGGTCCTTTGCGGATTCACCATCAGGATAATAAACTGATCCAATTAAATTGCTGAACTTATCAACGCCTTCCAATACAATCCGAACCTGCATCCCATTGGATTAACAAGAATTTTAAAATGCAAATTCATTGGGATTAACAAAAATTTTAAAATGCAAAAGTAATGTAACTCATAGAAACATGTTACTTACATCTCGATTCAATACACGCATCTCGGTGAAAAATTTAGCCTCATGTGCAAAAGGATCAGCAGAAGTTTCGGTAGCTGTAGTTGAAACAGCAAGTCTTTGTGCAGATGTAAGTGCAGCACGAGGTTCCCCAGAAACATCACCATTGGCGTCATCAGATGCCAATTCCGATTCAACAACACTTTCAGGTGCAGCTCTCCTTCCCATTTGTGGGGACTAGGGTAAAGGGAAAACAATTAGTCGTATGTGTAGATAAAGATAGCAGCAATTAGCAATAGCATTTGACTCTTACCTGAATTCCAGCAACAAAAACTTGGACAAACTGAAATTGTGGGAGCAAATAGATTCGGAGAGTACTGCCATCACGAATCTGCTCAACAATTGCTTCCATGGGCAATCCCTTGTTTGCTGCTAACAAACCCATTGCATCCAAGTTGCTAGGGTCACCAATTGCGGAACGTGGTAGATTTCTGATTGATGCCTCAGCAGCACCAGGAACCTGCATTCACCATAAAGCCATATATTGCTCATATAGGAGGAATATCTAAATATTAAACAGAAAGAGTCAATTCACATCTCCAATTTTGATCCCATTCTAGCATCATATGTCTTATTAATTTAAATAACAGAAAGCCAATATCTTTAAATAGATTGTAATACAAGGCACAAGTTTTTTCATTGCTTTAAAACAAACTAGGCAAGTGGTCATTTCCAAACTACACAAGTAAATTACAAGCAAGTAATTTTAAGATAATGACAGCAGTAAACACTTGTTTTTACATTATCAAAGATGCAAAGCACAACACATTTTAGTTTCCAAGCAAACCAAGTTGCCTGGACACCAACGAATGCACATCTGATTTTCAAATTTTTTGTGCCAAATGGGTGCCTAAATTACAATTTTTTTTCCAAAAGTATCTTCAATGCTAAAGTGGAAAACCAAAACAAACAAACCTTACTCCACCGGCCAAGGCCTTCTTGTTTAGCTTGTTCTTCCAGGCGTAACAATTCTGCCAAGTATGGACTTGCTTCACCTTTCTGCTGCCCCTGTTCCCTTATCTGCATCCACAAAAACACCAATTCATGGACGGGTCAGTAAAACATTCCCAACATGGTATACAGAGATACAGCACAAAGGACACAGTTTTCAACCTTAACCCATCCTTCGGAAACAGCCAACACAGCAACATTTTTGTCCCCGAGAAAAACAGTTCCGAAGTCTCGATTGATGGCTGGCACGTTGTAGTCCACTCTGAAGGTCACCTCCTGTTTAAAATTCCAAAATCAAATCACGTAAGGCACACACCACTCTACACCAGGGAAAATTATTAGGTAGTCCAAGACCATCACTTGTCTTGATCAGTCCCACTTGTCTTTATGATAGAGCATTAACAACGCCATGTGAAGATTAGTTCGTGCCATGATAGTCCTGAAATCCTAATAATTTCTCCTTCACAGGAAGACAAGACCACAACACTCAATCAAATCCAGGTAGCAATTGAATGAATAAACTATATTTGAACGCACCTTCCCTATGCAGAGCTTTCTCAGAAATTCCCTACTTTCCCATGCAAATGGCTCGTCCACACCATCTCTACGTGCCTACAACAATTAGCAAATAATGAAGCAATTAACACGCATTACACTATTTGACCAATTGTAAGTAAAAGTGAACTAACTAAAAATACCAGTCTAGGTGCCATCAAAGAAGATAGAGTAATGGTCTTTTCAGGCAAAGGACCAGGTTTCGCGCTGGAAATTGCCACAATGACCAAACAATCGCCAGAAGGAACAGCCTTCACTCTTCCTCTGTACCATCCCGTGGTGCCACTCGCTGCTGATGCCATTCTCCAACTATCTACAACAAAGACAAACGATAACACAACCAAAACGAGTTTCAGCTACATATCAAAACTAGTTTCAGCTACATTCAAAGCAGAAGTCTGGAACACGGTATCATCTTGTTTAACAGCAACAGAGATTAAATTAATTCAGTATAAAAAAATCAGATCCAGAAGAAAGGAAAAAAACTTGCCAAGACTCATCACTGGCTTAGAGGTTTTTTAATTTCTTTCCATTTCAAAAACCAATGCACGAAAATAACGAAATATCCAGTAGAATAGAGATCCAACAATTAAACTGAAAATGCAACCGATCAAGCAGAGTGCAGTGGAATACCTTGAAATCGTTCAGGCTTTGGATCTATCAAACCCAAAAGAGCTAGAGTCAAATCAGAAAATGACTAATCCTATGAGGTTTTGGATCCAAAGCCAAACACAACTCCAGCAAAACTAGAGTTTCCGGCGGAGGATCCAGAAGACTAAAACAGAGAGAAAACTGAGTGAGAGAAAGGTGGGTTTAGAAGAAACTGGCTTATATATATACACAAAGATCATGAGGAAAATGCGAGCAATGTGTGCGTAAGTGTGCGCCCCTTGTTTTTCGACTAATTACTAAAGTTACCCTTTAACTGCACTAGATATAAGATAGATAAGTAGATAACTTTTGTGACTATTTTTTATTTATTTTTCGATATAGTTCATTTTTAAATTTATTGAAGAAGATTATCAGGAATTTTTTTTCTCAAAAATTATTTTTTATTTTTTAAGTACAATTATTTTTCTAATAAAACTAAATTTGTATCATATATTTTTTTAATTTTGTAAATTGTTTGTTGCTGGAATTCTGTTTTTAGGAACGAATTCTTGAAAACTATTTTATATATTTGTATATATTTTTATAATAAATTATTTTATTAAAAATTTATAAATGTTTATAAATAATATAAATTAAAAGATATATTTGATTTAAAATTTATGAATTAATTGAAAATAAAAATTTGAAGAGTGATTATTGTAAATAAGATAATTTAAATATATCGTAATTATAGTAATAAAAAAATTATTATAATAAAATATTGTAATTATGATTTTTTAAAAATTAATTTTGATAAATGTATATTTATTTAATTATAATAATTTATATAATTTTTTTAATAGATTAGAAAAATAAAGTTAAATAATAATATGATTGTAGGTAGAAATATCTGAAAAGAAATTAGTAATATAAATGTAAATTATTTAAATTTACTTATAGAAAAATATTTAAAGAAAATATTAAAAGAGTATAGAATTTCTTAAAAAAAATATTTATAAAAAATATATAAATTAAAAATATAAATATTCTTAACAGAATTTTATAATAATTTTAAAATACAACAAGTATAAACTTTAAAAATTTAAATTTAAATTCAAATTAAATAATTATTTTTTGAAGTTATTAGTTTTTTAAATTAAAGTTCATAATTAGAAAAATTAAATTACTTATTAATAAAATTTTAGTTTTGAAAAATAGTTAGTAATTTATTTTAAAAAAATAACTAATAAGTAATTTATTTTTCATAACTATTAACTTTAATAAATAACTAATATCTTCAACAAACAATTATCTAATTTGAATATAAATTTATATTTAAATTTTTTAATTTTATACATTTCGTATTTAAAAATTTAATAAAATTCTATTAAAAAATTTTATATTTCTTCTATACTTTGATTTTATATATTTTTTCTAAATAAAACTTTTTTTAAAAAATCATACATTTTTAATATTTTCTTTAAAGAATTATTTTTTTAAATAAATATAAATATTTTACATCCATATTATTAACTTTTAACTTTACATTAAATTTCTTTTCAAATATTTGCACCTATAATCATATTATCTTTAATTCTTTTTAACTTATTACACACAAAAATTATGTAACATCCCAAAATACACTAAACATCATATAGTAGAATTAATTACGATTAATGATAAACCAAATCAGTCTTAATTAACGAAAGCAAAGGTTCCGGCCGAACGGCCTTACAAGAAGTTAAATACAAAACAACGCTCGACCCAAGCATACCTGACCGAACGGTCAATTAATAAAAAGGGGGGTCGCTCTAAAATCAGTACAATAAAATATCTAATCTAAACATCTAACCGAACGCACTACTGTTCGGCCTTCACTTCAACTTCCACGAGGTTTGCATCCTCCAAATTTTCTTCTTCCAGTGTTTCCTCAAGTAACGCCTCTCCATCTGCTCACATCCACACGGATGATCATTGCATAGACAGGACGGACGTACAATGACGATCGACAACGCAAAGAAAAACGAAAGGGTAAGCTTATTGAATTTAATTCAAGTAAAACACACATTTCATAACATATCAATCAGATCAATAATTCCCAACATATAATTTAATCCATTCATTTACTCAATCAATTCCTGATACTAGACTGACCGTCCGGACTGTATGAATCTTGTGTAGCTACTACGTTCGTGCACCCGGGTGATGTAGTAACTGGAAATCTCATCAGCTGCCACCCGAGGTTAGTCCGTTCCGTCCAAAGTACTCCTAAGGACTAGGACCTCCTGCCGTTCCCACACATGATGTACCCTCTCTACGTGAGGACGAGTACTCACGGAACATCAGGATGAAACGTCGGCCAAGCTTTGTCCACATTCATACATTACTAATCACAACTTTCATCCAAGAGTCATTCCTCCCTGGAACGCTCGTTAAAAATCCACAACCATAATTTCATTTCTCATACCGTTCGCACATTACAGTTCTCCACATTAATATCAATTCAATCTTTCGTTCCACTTTCATAAAATGACGAGCGTTCAGCCCTCTTTAAAATGAGGACGAACGGTAACACGATACTGAGGAATCCTCGCTTTCTTAACAGAAGGAAACGAACACCTTTCAAATGACGGACGTTGTGACCACTTGAATCAGTTAAATGAACTGATTCTAGAACAATTCATATGATACTTAGAATAATTTAAGTACATAACTATAGATCGAATCCAAGTGGATAGAAACACCGCAAGGTGTTTAAATACTGATACAGAGTACGATTTAATTAAAGATACCAACCGCCAGTCAATGACCGAACGTGGTAATGGATATTTATTGAAGTTTGGACGAACGCTACTGATCTTTCGGACGAACGCTATTTGTATTAGTTTGTTGATTCAGGATAAGAACGAACGTTCGGTATAAGACCGAGCGTCACACATAACGTACGCTTTTGGGTCGAGACCCATCGCTGTTTCAAAATTTTAGAAAGAGGGATTTATATAAGACGAGATGGTAAAGTTATATTTTTAACAAAATGACTAAGTGTCCGAATGTGTATTTTAAGCTTTTCAAATTCTCACACAACACTCAGGATATCTACGTTTGGCCGAACGCTCAAACGTAAGACTAATATAAGAGGGCGTTCGTCCTTAGCTGGAATCCTTTCCAAATGAAAGAATTCTATTTTTCAAAAGAATTACTAAGAATATCGAACGGTCAAGGACCGTTCAATAACGAACATTCCTTATCATAGAATTTCATATTCAAAATCTCACTTACAGTAAACTCGTTTTCCAGTATAACTTTCATACATTTAACTACTCATATCATAGTACACTTCGTAATTTTCATATATCATCTCATCATCCAAATCATATACCAAAGATCAAATAACACAGATTTCATGCTTCATAAACTCATATAATATCATACATCACAACACATACACAAGAATTAAACTTAATAAGCTTCCCTTACTAGGATTCGTGAACGAACGTCCTAACGTGTATTCTAGATTCACCCAACTACAACTTCTATCCTCAAGATCACTCCCACTCTTCCAACTTAGTCTAAACATATAGAAATCAGAAACAACTTAGACTTATAACCCACGCATGAAACCAGAATTTGGTTTGCATGATACCCAAGAACGAACGACCAGAAACGAGAACTTACCAGTTTCAGGGTCTGGATCTGTTCGGTCCAAAATGAAGCTTACGGCGTCGGGAGTACTTCTATGGTTTCTGAAACGTGAACGGAGAAGAGAAAGGATGAGTTTCAGTAGAGAGAAGGTAGAGGTTTCTAGAGAGAAGGTGGAGAAAAATGGAGGTCTGAAGTTAGGAAGAAGAAGAAGCGTGCAGAATAATGAGCAGAGTTTTTCAGAAAATGATTTTTCTGTTTGCCCACGCCCCAAAAACGGACTTGCGCTCTTCTGCTGACACCTGCCCTCCACTTACTGACTTCAGAATGTTCCATTTGACACTTGGCAGCTCATGCAATCAGAGTTTTAGTGCATTTTTAATGCCTCTGAGCAAGTGGCGCGATGCATTTATGAGAGCTAACAGGTGACTAAGCAGTGTATTAAATGAGACGTGACAAATTATTACATAAATTATTTTAACCAAATAAATATACATTTATCAAAATTAATTTTACAAAAAAACAACCATAATAAAAAAATTTATTATGATAATTTTTCTATTACTATAATACATTATATTTAAATTATCTTATTTATTATAATCATTCTTTAAATTTTTATTTCCAATTAATTTATAAACATTAAATTAAATCTATTTTTAAAAAATGTATTCACATGAGGTTATAAAAGATGATAAGTTTTCATAAATTAATTTATTATAAATAAACATACAAATTTATAAATTAAAAAAAATGATGCTAAATATTTGCTTCTTTCTGTATCAAACAACTTATTAGAAAAAACGTGAGGAAAATTTAATTTTTCTAAGAAAATAATTGTACTTGAACAGTAAAAGAGTCTAATTTAAGAAAAAGAAAAATTAATAATCTACTCATATCAACGAAATTAAAAAATGGTCTATAACAAGAAAAAAAAAATTAAACCATTCTTTATTAGAAGAATCATAAGAAAATCTATTTATTAATTGTTATTTATTAATTTTATTTATTGTAGATAATAGATATATTTTAGATATAAAAATCACACATCATCCTTGATTTTAGCTTCTATGATTTTAAATTTCTGTTTTATCCAAATTCCAAAACATTTGCTTGTCTTTTTGTCTAATTATGATCGTAAATTTAAATTTTAAATTTTAAATCTTTAAAATAAAATTTCTTTAGTTTTCAATAAAAATCTAATAAACAGATAATAAAGTTAGCCTTCGCTTTTTTTTTTCCTTTTTTCTGAGTAAAAAGCCAGTTTAAAATAAGATTGTTTCTCTTAAGTAAAATGGTTTTGGATATAAAAGTTTAGTTCCTCTAAAACCACAATACACTTTATTTAAAGTGTGATGATAACGTCTTAATGAAAAGTTAAACAGTTCAAAGTTATAATAAATGTAAGCTTTAATGTGTCAATAGGACCCTAATCACACATGTCATTAAAAGTGTAGGTGAATTCTATTATTTTAAATTTTGGCAAAGTTGGAAATTCAATTACGGAATTTCATGAAGTTCTTATGCGTTGGGTTACCGAAAAACAAATGCATTTTGGTGATATGAGTAGCGAAATTAATCCCTTTAAACTATCCTTCAACTATATAGTCTCATACCTATACGGTCTCTAGATCCTCTCATTCCGGTGTATGTTCGATTCATCCATGTGTCCCTTCCACTGGAAGCCTGCCAAGAGCCGCTCCTTGTTTGTGTCCCTTGCACTTCGTGCCTCTTGCACTTCGTGCCTCTTGCACTGGCGATCACTCCCCGCCCTCGTTAGTGCCCGGGTGTCACACCCGGGTTGAGTAGGGGCATCCCGGTGGGAATTCGAATCCTAAACCCACCGGCACCGGAACCCGGAAACCCATTCCTGTACAACCTGTTCAAGCTTCGAGTGTGGTCGTTCTAGTTGATCTCTTGGTACAGATCTTGATCATCGTTGTTGTCGTCGTCATCGTTGTCACTATCGAAATCGTGTTCGAGTTTGATAGGAGAGGGACCTTTCTCCATGGAGTCCATGAGCTTAAAGTGAACCCAAGAGGAGTTGAATCGAACTTTCTGTAACTAAATTTCCACTCTTTTCCCCAATTTCATTTCCATATCTCAATTGCAGAGAGAATGGGGCTTTCTGTAATTGAATTTCCAACTTTGCCCTTTCTGTAATTGAATTTCCACTCTTTTAATTTAATTTTTTAATTCAAAATTTAAATAATATAATTCACCCACGTTTTTAATGACACGTGTGTTAAAACAACACTGTCAGCATGTCAGGTGACATTAACGTCGTCTGATCAATTTAACGGAAAAGTCCTATTTGATTCAATTTTACAAAAATAAGGACCCAATTGAGACGCCAAAAAAGAAAGGGTCTTATTTGATATTTTAGACGAAAATAGAGACCTATTGAGACATTAATCCTAAATGTAAATATATGTTCAGTAAAATTTAATTTAATTATAACTATTTTGAAATAAACGTTATTACTTCACTTATCTTTTAAGAACATATTTTTCTAGTTTTATAAATTATTTTTCTGAAAATTAAAATCTAAAACAAATCATTATTATATTATAGGAAAATATGTTTTTACAATCTTTTTAACAATTTTTTTTACAAATGGTGATATATGATTGGTTCATTTTAAATATTTTTTTAAAAATAAATTTAAATATACTAATAAAATAAAATAGTGAGACATAACCAAATAAAAAAAAAGTTGCTTAAAGTATATATTTAAAAATTGTTCAAATGTAACATATTCATACGAATAAAAACTAAAACATCTATTCTCCAAATTTTAGTTATATAATAATAAACTAATAGATGAAATAACATCATAATATAATTAGATATTCTGTAAATAATAGTATTTAAAGAAATAAATAATTAAATGTCAATTGATATATTTTACAAGGTCATTGTGGTCTTTTCAACAATACGAAGTAGGTGGCATGTAAGTATTTTTGTTTAAACGGAAATTATAATTTTGTTGATTTTTTGGAATCGAAAATTGAATTCGAATTTTAGGATATATGAATTTTCCACATGTCATCAAAACTCGGAAGGGACAAAAAGTAAAAAAAAATATAGAAATCTTGTTATAAAAAAGAAACATTGTAAGAAACACTTGTTCTTGAATCTGCAACAAGGTAATTAGAGATGTTAAGGAGTTGAGCCCAAACATCTTGTTGGAAAATTTCTATATAATATATTTTCTTTCTAAATAGCTGATAATTGCAGAAGAATAAAAAAATGTTTTTTTTAATGTAAAGAATGTATAAAATTTTAACAAATAGACATATTTTATAGGAGAGATTTAAAACTTTTAGTATTAAAAAATATTAAAAAAAACGTAAATGCGATATTATTTTTAAATACCTATAAATGATTTAAATTTTAAAAAATAATTTATATAAATACCTTTAAATGATTTAAATTTTAAAAATAATAATTTACATATATATATATATATATGTAAATATATTTATATATATATATATATATTATAGATTTATATATTATAGATTTATATATTATATAGGCTTACAAACCTATAGTTATCCAGAATATATAATATTGAGTAATTCAAACCTAATATCACCTAACGGGTTTAAATAAAATAAGTTTTTTATAAGGTAATATTCTAATTTATTGGTAAACATTGTGAACCTTATACGAGTACATTTATTCTTCTCACATTACCATACATATCAAATAAAACAGGGAAGTCTCCATAATCAATCTTAATAAATTTGTACCCAAATCTTGATAATTCTCTGTCGACATAAATTGTGATTGGATACATAAATATCATTAAAAATAGGCTGAAAAAGCAGATTTCTAATTCAATTTTTATTTAATTTCTTATGTTTTAATTAAATATTTATTATTTAATCTTTTAGTTAATTGGGTAACATAATTATTATCTTACTTGTCATCTTATTTATAATAATAATTAAAATTATATAAACGTTAATAAATTAAAACGTGAAAAATGTTATTAAAATAAATTAAATAAGAAACTAATATATTATGAAAAATAAGAAAATGAAGCAAGATAATAAATAGCATGAAGATAAGAAAAAACAGTCAAGCATTAAGTTAATAATAAAAATATCATTTACTATATATGAATTGAATAGTAAAAACATAAAATGAAACTAATTATTGGATTATTAGACATAAATTAAGTAGCAAAGACATCTAGAATAAAAAACATAAAATATAACTTAAACTAAATAAATTGATCAAGAGTGCTTCTGACTGCACCTCACCAGTCTCACCCTGTGCCTTCCAATTTTTTATTATTCCAACGGTGTCCCTGTCAGAACCACATAATTACAGAGAATCTTTTGACTATTGTTTGTATGTGGTATTTATATGTGTTGTTTGTATGTGTTGGGATCCATTTCTAGGTTGGATATATTTTTGGGTTGGATGGGATGAAGGTCGAGACCTTAACCATAGTGGTTGAGAGGACGCCGGTGTTGGGTTGGATGCATTTATGGGTTGGATGGGATGAAGGTCTGGATTGGATGCATTTCTGGGTTGGATGCGACGAAAGTCAAGTCGAGACGTAGTGGTTGAGAGCACACCGACGAAAGAGCGGTAACAAAGATTGTCGTCCACCGTAACCGCAGTTGGAAATACAGTTCACGTCGCGTCGAAATTGGAAACACGGTTCATTCGACACCGTAGTTGGAATTCCGGTAGCCGCCTTGGAGTGCGACTCATTTGGCCGTAATTGGAAATGCGGTGAATGAATGTTTTATTCTCTTTCTTTTTGTTTTGATTTACTATTTTTTGAATTTGATTTGTTTTTTGTTTTTCTATTAGTTTAAAAATTAAAATTTACGCATAATAAATATCTTTTAAATAAATAGATAATTTCAAAATCGTTACATATTAACAAACTAATATAAATTTCAAATTAATTATATTGTAAACAATATTAAATAAATATCAAACATAATAAAAATTAACAATTAAAAAAATGTTAACAATTCAATATAAAAAGTTTAAAAAAACCACAAAAATACAACAAATTAAATTTAAATTAATAAATGAATAAAAACAAAAAATATACAACAAATAACTAAATAATAATTCATATTAAAAAATAAAATATTAATAAATAATTATAGATTCAAAAACTTTAAAAAATAAATTAAATTTTCAAAATTCAGAAAAAATAATTATATTAAAAATAAAATTTAAATAAATATGAAATACAAAAATAAAGTACAAATTACAAAATATTAACCACAAAATGTTTAATATTTAAATAAACTAATAAAAAAATATAAAAAGCAAATAAAATTCAAAAACAATTAAATATAATAAATGTAGAATGAAAAAGTTTTCACTGCACTTCCAAGTTCAAAGCAAATAAAATTAAAAAATAATTAAATGTAATAAATGAAGTAAAGCATTTATGATATAAATCAATTCAATACATGAGAGTTTCAAAGGATTACATCGTTTCCCCAACAACAATGGAGGTTTAGTTCACCATAGACATTGTGAAACTAGATGAAAATATGGAAAAGAATGAAAGATAAAACCCTAAAAGTTGAAGATCGGAGCTTCCGCCTCCGAGAGATGAAAGGAGTGTTTCTACGCCTCTTTCTGCCAAAAGATCCAGTCTCTAGGTCGTCCAAAACCTTAAATAGTTCATAAAAATAACACAAAACAGGTCCAAGCCCACGTCGTTGGCGCTTAGCGCCCCCAAAAGAGCGCCCAACAGTGGTTGCGGCACTAAACTCTGACGCTCAGTGGTGGCGCTCAGGCGTGAGACAAAAGAACTTGGCGCTCAACGGTGGCGCTCAGGCGTGAGACAGAAGAAATTGGCGCTCAGCGCCCCAAAGTGACACTTAGCGCTATCTGCGATTCTTCTATGTGCTACTTTTCCAGCCATTCCTAACTCCAACTCCTTGCTACTTCAACTTCTTCATCCAATTCATCTTTATTCCTGTCAAAACAAGGAAAACCAAGCATATAACCAATAATGCCACCTTCAACTCTCTTATTCTCACAACTTAAGCAAAAACATGATTTCAAGCTAGTTTCTAAGTCATAAAGGGTGTTTTTAATATCAAAATTAAGTATAAAAATAACGATATTTCAACTGTTATCAATAAGTAACACAATATGTTAAGGATGGCTAACGAATGACTAATATGACTAAGTGTTGATATAATCGATTACATAAGTTTGATAATCGATTACATAAGTGTTGTTAAGGATGGCTAACGGATGACTAATATGACTAAGTGTTAATATGACTAATATGACTAATGATGAGTAGATCAAGCCTAAAATAGATTAGAAATCTAGTTTCTAGCATACATAATCGATTAGATAACTGTAATAATCTATTAGATTTAGCCAAAACACGTAGAAAGCTAAACAGGGGCAAATCACTCTATTATAATCGATTATATAAGTTACATAACCGATTAAAACAAAGAGAAGGCCATAATTTGTTATATAAGTAACACAATCTGTTAAGGATGGCTAACGGATGACTAATATGACTAAGTGTTGATATAATCGATTACATAAGTTTGATAATCGATTAAAACAGAAAGAATAGTCTAATCCATTACACAAATAGCCTAATATGTTAAGACTGTTAGAAGTAGAAGTTATAGGAATAAGAGTTCAAATAATCGATTACACACATGAGATAATCTGTTAAAATAGAACGAAAAGCATAACAAATTACGTAAATAATTAATCAATTAAACTATGACAGGATTTGAAAATCCTATATATATTTTACTTGAGACTTGTTTCTACAACGTTCTAATGTTCATATACTAACATATTTATTAAGTTTTGATTACAGGTGATCTCAAGAAACGTTCTTGGAGAATCTAATCTTCATTTGGTGATTACACATCAAGATTTACTTCAAGACATTGGACTTCATTTGTTCTGATTCAATCTACACTTTGAAGAGTGTGTTGAAGATTAGGTTCATCATCAATCTGTGTATTGAATACCTATGTGAGGATAGTGATGAGTGCATATTTATGCCCACATTTATGCTTTAAAATTCAAATTTTTGATAGGATAATTGTGCTTGAATGATTGATTTAAAGAGGATTTGTGATGATTTGATATATTGTGTTTGGAATTAAAAGGGACTTAAAAAGTGATTTTAATTGCATAAATTATTCTTGGAAATTCTTACGTTTATTTGTGCAGCTGAAATTATAAGTTCTATGGGTTCAAATGGCAATTCAATGCCCAAAATCAGGTTTTATTTGGAAAATAATGTACAGATGGGCCAAACAGGCAGACTTTACCCTTGCACCCCCTAAAATCCCTACATACACTCCTATTTCTGAAACAGGCCAAAGACCAAGCCCAAACACTAAGCCATTTCTACTACACCTCCCTAAGTTTCCTATACATACCCCTCCTAAGCCAAACTTCACCAGATCATGCCACGTGGCAGTCCACCACTAACATATTGAACCACTCAGATGATGCCACATCACTGATCCTTGCACTCACTAGTGAACCACTCAGAACACACCATGTCAGCCCTAACACATGAGCATCATCTTCCACCCACTGAAACCCTAACCCTAGTCGCCACTATCGTTCCGCTTCCGCCGCTCCCGCCAATGCCGCAAGTCGCCGCAAGTCGCCGCCACGGCCAGAACATCATCTCCTTCCTTTCTCGCCGGCGCATCAACGAGCCGCCTCTCCTTCCGCGCCGCCACCATCTCCAACCTTGCCGTCAACCTCCACCGCGACCGTCGCTCCACCATGTCGCGCATCTCCTCCATTAACGCAAGCTCTGCACCGCATCATCCGCAACCTCCGTGCATCTTCTCCATTCTCGGAACCCAATCGCGATTCTGCCATGGATGTCGCGTCGCCGGTCACCACTCCGCCACCATCTTCATCAAGCAAAGCTCCTCGCATCTCCACCAGAAATCAAAATCGCGCCACCATCGCACAACCTTTTTCAACCGCGCCGCCGCGCCGCTTCGTCACCGGACAGCTACCACCAAGGCGCGACTTTCTAGCACCATCCGCAACCTTGCCGTGCCGCTCCGCCTCCGTCGCGTATCACCATCGCACCTCCATCACCGTCATCTTCCTCTGCGAGAACTACCACCTACACTCAGAAAAACCAAAGGAAACCCAAGAACCCAGAAATCGCCGCATCTTCGCCAGCGTCTCCGCCGCAAACCCCAATGCCGCGCTGCCGCTGTGAACCCTAGATCTGACCAAACCCAGACCGCTGTCACCATGGACGCTGCACCTCATTCTCGAAACCTGCAAGAACCTTAACCCAGATCCAGAAAATTACAACAAAAACCAGAAGAAAATTGTGCCACCATGGGAATCATGAGATCAAGCCATAACATCTTCTCCTCCGTAAGCATTCAAACCTACAGAGAAGGAGCAAAACCTAACGCGAAGAGAGAATAGGCGTGGCGGCACAGAGAAACGCGGCGCAGGGGCAAGCCTTTGCCCAAATCTGAACCCTAATTTGGGAGAAAGGGGAATGCCACATGGCGAGCTCCCATTGGGCGCGTGCTCCTCTGGTCAAAGCTGGTTAATAAACCTTCTCTGGTCAAAGTCTGGTCAACTGAGGGGCTTTCTTGCAATTTCAGAAACTCAGAAGGGGCTAAAGTGCAGATAGAGACAATTTCAGGGCATTTGTGCAATTTTGGAAATTCAGAAAAGCTTAAAGATAAAATTCAGTTGTTGAATTAATTTAATTTGGGAATATCAACCGAAAATATCTTCCAAATAATGTTATAATTATCTAAATCTTTTAGTTATTTGGAAGATATAAGATAAAAGATTCTATCAACTGAATACTCAGAGTCCAAGCCCAATCAAGCCCTATATAAAGAGACCTAGGGACTTCACTTCATTCATGCATTCTCTCATACTCCTCTCACTTTTCTTTCATCTTGTATTCAACTCCATTCATGGAGAGCTAAGCATCTAGGGCTAATTCTGCTGTAATTCCATTATGGATTCTGAGGTTAGATTGAGTTAATGCAATTGTTTACTTTGGTTATTGATTTAAGTTGTTCTCTCTATGTCTTATATCTCTCTATCTTGTTAAAAGTAAATATTTTTGCATCATAATGTGTTTGAATCTACATGCATATTGATTATATGAGTTCTAGGGTTTCTAGGTTTAATTGAGAATCTACTTTGATTTAATTTAGGAACTTTCATATGATTAAATGGTTTTTACTATCAATTGAGAATGTACTTTGATTGTTTAGTAATAATTTCAACTATAATCAATTGAGAATTTACTTTGATTGATTAGCTTTTAATTTGGTTAGGAGATTTAAGAACAGACATGATTAAACACAATAGAATTTGATTGAGAATGTACTTTGGTTGAATTTATTGTGAATAATCTACAAAGGTTTTGCATTTGATTGAGAATTTACTTTGGTTAAATGCATGATCGCCCTCAAATTAATTAAGAATGTACTTTAATTAATTTGAAACTTAAACAATAATCAATTGAACAATTATCCGTGAATAACCGATGATGAATCTATGTTGGAAAAGCAGTGGAATTAACCTATTTCACCGTAACTGTTTTTAAGTTTCTTATTTATTCTTTAAACACTCTTCAACCATTACTTTTATTCATAAGCATTGCATAGCATTCGTAAGAGTCACAGATATTCAAAAGCAATTCCGTGTTCGTTGGGAGACGACTCAGGGTTACTTCAACCCTGTCTACTTTCTTGAATACTACTTGGCAATACTGAAGTTGCCTTGAAAAGTAGTATTAATTTGATAGCTTCAACGACAGCCTATCAAATTTGGCGCCGTTGCCGGGGAATACGGTTAATATTTTGAATATTTAATTCTTATTTTTATTTTTATTTTTATTTTTATTTTTATTTTTATTTTTTTTATTTTTATTTTATCTTTATTTTTTTTATGCACATACATTTAATTTAATTTGAGTTATTTTGTAGTCTTTAGTCATTCTTGTTTTAGGAAAAATCTTTGTTCTTGTTTTTAATAAGAATTTCTTTTGAGAAATACTTGAGGCTAGTTTGAATACACTCTGGCTAGGAAAGACTTGATACTTAAGTTGTCCATTGTGACGCACCTCTCTTTCCTGGGAGTGGATCCAACAAGTCTCTCTTATCTCTTATTTGAAATCTTTTTCTAAAGCAAGAACAAAAGAAAAAGAGAAGTCAAGAGAAACAACTTCAAGCAGATTACGTAGTGCATGACCAGAGCTAACCCGGGAGAATTTTATCAAATTAACCCGGAAGTCGAAAGGAATTTGCGTAAGCTACGGAGAAGATTGAAATTTGGGTGTTCTACTGAGGGAACACTTCCTACATCTGAAGTCATTCAACCTTCATTATCTCCAATCACAAACATACCATCCAATCCTTTACCTGATCCGAACCCAAACAATATGGCACAAAGAACCATCAGACAATTAGCCACCTCCCACAATACAGCTATCCGAAGTAACATTGAATATCCTAATGAGGAGTGGGAGCTGAGACCTGACCTGTTAAATGCCTTA
Organism: Vigna hirtella; assembly: GCA_027742795.1. Lineage (NCBI taxonomy): Eukaryota > Viridiplantae > Streptophyta > Magnoliopsida > Fabales > Fabaceae > Vigna > Vigna hirtella. The sequence goes on from JAHCHA010012631.1 coordinate 49,524, forward strand.
CCAAAGTTCAATGGGTTATCAAGGGAGAATCCACACAAGCACTTGAGACAATTTCACATGTTGTGTGAAAACTTTAGATCTCCCAGGATCACAATAGAGAGCCTTAAAATGAGAGCTTTTCCTTTTACTCTTCAAGGCGCAACTCAAGATTGGTGGTATTATCTCTCTGCACGTATTACAAATTGGGAAACTATTGAAAGACTCTTTCTTGAGAAGTATTTTCCTGCATCTAGATTATCAGCTATCCGCAGAGAAATTCAAGATATAAGACAGAGAGATAAAGAGAATCTTAGTGAGTATTGGGAAAGATTCAAGAAACTATGTTCTTCATGCCCTCAACTCCAAATGGAAGATTTTATTCTAAGCTTTTATGAAGGCTTAAGTCCTACTGATAGGTCATGGGCAGATGCTGCAAGCGGAGGATCTTTCTTAGACAGGTCACCAGAAGATGGTATAGATCTAATAGAACGAAAGGCAGTAGACAATCAACAGTATGGCACAAGAGAAAATTCAGTGACTTTGCTGAAGGGAGTGCATGAAATTGAAAATGGTACAGTTGATGGGAAGAAGATAGATGAAAGATTAAATAAGCTAGAAAGCAAACTCGATCACATTGCAAGCTTGTTTAAAACCTCAACTCCACAAATTGCTAAGAAGTGTGGAATTTGCATTTCAACTGACCATTATACTGATGAATGTCCTAGCTTGGTGGAAATCACTGTGGAAAATCCATCTCAAGTTTTTGCTGCAAACATGATTGGAGGAAATAGACCATACCAGAATTATCATGACTCATCCTCCAATAGGTATCAGCAGAACATGCAACCTTATGTTCCACCTCAACAAAGGCAGCAATCTCAACCTGAAATGTCACTACAAGATTTCATGAAAATAATACTTGAGCAAAATTCAGAAATCAAGAAATCAATTGTAGATTTGACTCAGAGGGTGGAAAACTTAGAGGCTAAGGAATCAAACAAACTGCCTGCACAAACAGTGATCAACCCGCAAAATGTAAGTGCTATTACTTTGAGAACGGGTAAGCAAGTAGAAAGCCCTGAAGGAGCCCAAGAGGATGAAGATAAGGAGAAAGAAGGAGCGCAAATTGATGACAATGGAGGACTGAGTGAACCATCACCTGAGACTACCACTGATAAATCCAGGTTAGTATCTTCTAACTCTTCTTCTAAAAATTCTTTTTCATCTTATTCTCCACCTCCTCCATATCCAAATCGGTTGAAGCCGAGAAACAAAAAAATGGAGGAATTAGATCAAGAGATCTTAAATACTTTCAAAAAGGTGGAGATCAATATTCCCTTGCTAGATGCTGTTCAACAAATCCCTAAATACGCCAAGTTTTTGAAAGAAATTTGTACAAATAGAAGGCTTTTTAGGGATAATGAGGTTGTGAATTTGGGACGGAATGTGTCAAGCTTGATTAAGAAGCATATTGAAATACCGCGAAAATGCAAAGATCCAGGTATGTTTTCTGTTCCATGTGTTATTGGAAATTCAAAGTTTGACAATGCCATGCTAGATTTAGGGGCTTCCATAAATGTTATGCCTTTATCAGTGTTTACTTCTCTATCTCTGGGACCTCTTAAGACTACTGGTGTGGTCATTCAACTGGCCAACCGTAGCATAGTTAACCCTGCAGGTGTACTTGAGGACGTCCTTGTCCAAGTAGACAAATTAATTTTTCCTGCAGATTTTTATATCTTGGACATGAAGGATGATGAAGGAATCAGTCCAACAACTATTATCTTGGGAAGACCCTTCATGATGACAACACGGACCAAGATAGATGTGCATGCAGGATCATTGACAATGGAGATAGGAGACGAGAAGGTGCGATTCAACGTGTTGGAAGCTGGGAAGAACCCGATTAAAGATCATTCTTTGTTTTGTATTGACTTATCAAGTGATGTTGTAAACAATTTTTCTTTTTCAAATATGTCGTCCCTAATTTTGGACGGAAAAGGAAACTGTAAAGCAGGTGATATTGAGGATGCAGTATTAATAGATGATACCTCTGTGGCGTCCGAGTGTGATGTTGAGGTGGCTGAGAATACCTTAGGCAGTAAGATGTTGCCATCTGTGGTACAACCACCCGTTTTGGAGAAGGATGCTAAACTAGTGAGACAACCTCAAGGAAGACTAAATCCTCAACTGATGGGGATTGTAAAGAAGAAGGACACCAAGTTGCTACAAAAAGATCTTATATATTCAAATTCTGACAGCACTTGGGTGGGCCCTATACATGTGGTTTCCAAGAAATATGGAATCACAATGGTCAAGAACGAGAAGGACAAGTTGACTCCTATTCAAGACAAAAGTGGGTCACATAACTTAGTAGTTGACCATCTTAGTAGGATTGAAAAGGGAAAAGATAACATTCCTATCCAGGATGACTTTTCCAATGAAGTCCTACTAGCATTCCTTCCACCATGAAGGAGGTAAGTTCCCTCATACTTTTTCTTTGCATTTTATATATAAGGCATACATTGAGGACAATGCATAGTTTAAGTGTGGGGGTGTGGGGAAACAATTAATTTTGTTCCCTATTTTGTTTTTTTTTTAAATAAATATTTGCATTGGATTTGAGAGTTTGAATCAGTAACTGGAATGATCATGAATTCAAGAAAAAAAATGAGTCATGTTGATATGAGTGGATTGCTTTTATTATTTGCTGATTGAGTTGACTTGAGAATTTCCTGATTAAATCTTTTGTGAAAGAAATTTGAACCATTTGAGTTTTGAACTTAATGTTAAGGATGGACCACCATGTGCCATACCTATTTTTTTTTGTGTGATTTGCCCATGTTTTGTTGATACTCTAATAGTTAGCTTGATTTTATGTTGTGCAACTGAGGTGAATATGCATGATTTGATATGATTGAGGCATTTCTTGTTTTAGCTACTTGGCCAAATAAACTTGTCCTAACATTAATCCATTGGAACCCTCTTTGAGCCTTAAGCCTATTTTTCTTGTTTCCATTCATTATCAAATAAAAAGAAAGAAGAAAAATCATATGTTCCTTACCTTAGGAAAGAAGAAGGAGTAATGGATTCTGTTAGAAGTAAAGTGAGCAATAAGTGTATGGGTGAGTACCTCACCCACAAAATAACAATTAAAAAAGCAAAAAGGAAGATGAAAAGTTGGAGTTTTCAAAAGAAAAAAAAAAGAAAAAGAAAAAGGAAAAAATCTTCCTTAAAAGAGCAAGAAATAGAGTTGTTTTTGAAATCAAATATCATTACTCTTTCTATGACAATTTCAAAAGCTCAGAAAATCCAAGAAAATTCACTACCTTTGCCTTGGCCTCAATACAACCTTTAAAAAGCCCTCATGATCAATAATTGCATGTTTTCTGAAGTATGTGAATGATAGAGTCTTGCTAAATACTAAGGGTGTCTACTTACATGGGTATTTTGAGTGTAAACACAAGCCAAAAACACTTGAGGGGATTGTAGAGAAATACATACATGTTGACTTGAGTGTTATCTTTCATATTTGATTTTCTTGGGAATTCAAAAGGTTAACTCATGTGTGAAGAATAGAGTAATTTCATTTGCATGTCCATGACAAAGTGATCTCTAGTTGATTGATGTATGTCTGGTGTTGTTCATTCTTTTGATCCAAATGCAAATATGAAATAAAATGACTCAGAACAAAGTCTTGGAATTAATCAATTTTGCCCAGGAGTGCAAAAGGATAAGTGTGGGGGTGTGATGAGTGCATATTTATGCCCACATTTATGCTTTAAAATTCAAATTTTTGATGGGATAATTGTGCTTGAATGATTGATTTAAAGAGGATTTGTGATGATTTGATATATTGTGTTTGGAATTAAAAGGGACTTAAAAAGTGATTTTAATTGCATAAATTATTCTTGGAAATTCTTACGTTTATTTGTGCAGCTGAAATTATAAGTTCTATGGGTTCAAATGGCAATTCAAGGCCCAAAATCAGGTTTTATTTGGAAAATAATGTACAGATGGGCCAAACAGGCAGACTTTACCCTTGCACCCCCTAAAATCCCTACATACACTCCTATTTCTGAAATAGGCCAAAGACCAAACCCAAACACTAAGCCATTTCTACTACACCTCCCTAAGTTTCCTATACATACCCCTCCTAAGCCAAACTTCACCAGGTCATGCCACGTGGCAGTCCACCACTAACATATTGAACCACTCAGATGATGCCACATCACTGATCCTTGCACTCACTAGTGAACCACTCAGAACACGCCATGTCAGCCCTAACACATGAGCATCATCTTCCACCCACTGAAACCCTAACCCTAGCCGCCACTGCCGTTCCGCTTCCGCCGCTCCCGCCAATGCCGCAAGTCACCGCCACGGCCAGAACATCATCTCCTTCCTTTCTCGCCGGCGCATCAACGAGTCGCCTCTCCATCCGCGCTTTGCCATCAACCTCCACCGCGACCATCGCTCCACCATGTCGCGCATCTCCTCCATTGACGCAAGCTCTGCACCGCATCATCCGCAACCTCCGTTCATCTTCTCCATTCTCGGAACCCAATCGCGATTCTGCCATGGATGTCGCGTCGCCGGTCACCACTCCGCCACCATCTTCATCAAGCAAAGCTCCTCGCATCTCCACCAGAAATCAAAATCGCGCCACCATCGCACAACCTTTTTCAACCGCGCCGCCGCGCCGCTTCGTCACCGGACAGTGATAACACTCTAGATTTACATATTTTTCTCTGTTAAAAATCATTTCTTAGATTTCTTTAGTTTTTAATTTCTTAGAATTAGGCTAGTTTTATGTTTTTCTCGTAATTCCTTAGTTTTATAAAATTCTAGTTAAAAATAGGTTTTTAAAGGTAATTTTTAGTTTTTATTAATAATTAGAAAATTAGTGTTTTAGAAAATCTTTTGACAAAAAAATTCTTTTCTTTATTTTTGCTTAATTAGATTTTTAGTTTTGGTGATTGCTTAAGTACACCATTTTTTGTTGTTTAGCCTTTTAGTTGTTATTGATTTTTTTTTTAACTGCAGACTGGGGTTGATTATATTTAGTCAAGGCTAGAAGATTGGAAGGGTTGAATCTATTGAAACAATGGGTTGATAGGAAGCTGCTGCACACTGCTGGGCCCTACTACAGATTGAAGAATTAGGCCACTGTTGCTGGATTGGTAAGGAAAGTGCACGACATTGCTGCTGGAATGCACTGATACGCTGCGCTGGAATTGGGCTTGCAAATTTAGTGCACCGACGCCGTTTTGGAGGCTGGCAGCTGCAGTTCCCTTGGGGGTCTTCGCGTGCGTAATTCATTTGGAGAAAGAACTCAATGTGCTGGCATTTGGAGAGAAGAAACACTTAAGCTAGGGCAGAAGAAGAAGCTTGCGACTCTGACCGGACCTGACCGAAGAAGGTGATCGGAGGACTGTGGAGCGAAATGAAGGCTAGCCGTCTGATCAGAGAGCTCGAAGTGTCAGAGCAAGGTTCCCCTCTCCTATTTTCTTTTTCCCCTTTCTCTTTTCGTTCTCCAACCCTATATAAAGGGGTTTTTCTGCATGTAAATAGATATATAGAGAACACTTCTTCATACACTTTAGACACTTTCAGTTTACAGTTCTAAGCTCTGTAGATTAGGGTTCTTTTCTGCTTTCTATAGAGTAGGTTTCCGTTCTCTTTGCTTTTGGAATGCACACTCGCGATGGTGACAGCCCATGGTGTCTTCGATTACGAGTTTGTTCGGTACCTTTTCTTGTACGCTCTTGTTAACAATACGTTCTTTCTTGATGTTCTATTTGTAAAGTGTTATATGATTCTGTTATTTTGATTTTCGTGTGCTCTTGTGTTTCTTGTTTTACATTGAAAATGATTTGGATTCTGTCACTCTGCATACTATAATTTCTTTTGGAATTATACGACCCCAAGGTGGGCGTAAATGAACGAGATGTCTTCTCGAGACAGATAGGAGTTCAATCAATGAAAAAAATATTTTCATTCATGTTGTTTTAGTTGCTGTTAATTAGTATGAGTTATGAATAGGTTCAATTGTGTTTCATTTGCTGATTTGGCTAAAAATCATTAAAATTGAATTGAATATGTTTTGTTTTGGGAAATCAATTGATTGTTATTCATTTTAAGTTCTATATTAGAACTTGAGACCCCAAGGTGGGCAATTTATGAACAGGATGTCTTTCTGTATAATAATAAATCAATTGATATGCCAATTCAAGTAAATTTAGTTCAGCTTTGTGACTTTTATCCAACAACTTTGTCCTGATTAGTAGTTTAGGTTGTGTTCTGTTCGTACTGATTAGATTTGGTTCTGATTCATGAGTTATTCACTCGATTCTTTGCTTTTAATCATTAGTTTTAGGTTTCTTATTGAATTTTCTTTACTGTAGATTTTACAATTCTGTTTGCAACATTTACTTTCTTTACTGTTCATATTCATTTGGCTTTTAGGATTTTTGTTTAGCTTTTAAATTTCCAATTTGAGTTGCTTGTTTACAGTTTTAATTTTAGATCATTTTAGTTGCATTTAAGTTCTCATAGTAGTTTCATTTCTGTTTCTGTTTAGGTAGTTTAGAGTTCTATTCTCATTTCTTTTCTTTTATTTCAAATTACATTTTATTTCTTCATGTTTTCTTTTATACAGATTTGATTCCTTTATTCTTTTCTCTTTAATTTCATTGTTCATATTTCATTTCCCCACCTTGCATTAGTAGTTAATTAGGTGTTAAATAAATACAAGATTTAATTCTACACTATAAACTTAATTCTAGCCGAGTCTTTGGATTGATTCCCTGGTTGTCCTATACTACATTAGTGGGGACTAGGGTTTGTTGACTTTTAGTGCGACCTAAAATCCTTTCAACAGACAGCTACCACCAAGGCGCGACTTTCTAGCACCATCCGCAACCTTGCCGTGCCGCTCCGCCTCCGTCGCGCATTACCATCGCACCTCCATCACCGTCATCTTCCTCTGCGAGAACTACCACCTACACTCAGAAAAACCAAAGGAAACCCAAGAACCCAGAAATCGCCGCATCTTCGCCAGCGTCTCCGCTGCAAACCCCAATGTCGCGCCGCCGCTGTGAACCTTAGATCTGACCAAACCTAGGCCGCTGTCACCATGGACGCCGCACCTCATTCTCGAAACCTGCAAGAACCTTAACCCAGATCCAGAAAATTACAACAAAAACCAGAAGCAAATTGTGCCACCATGGGAATCATGAGATCAAGCCATAACATCTTCTCCTTCGTAAGCATTCAAACCTGCAGAGAAGGAGCAAAACCTAACGCGAAGAGAGAATAGGCGTGTCGGCACAGAGAAACGCGGCGCAGGGGCAAGCCTTTGCCCAAATTTGAACCCTAATTTGGGAGAAAGGGGAATCCCACGTGGTGAGCTCCCATTGGGCGCGTGCTCCTGATGGACAAATTTATGAACACCAAAATGTGATGTCACAAACTTGTTTTACAATCGGCAAGTATGACCGAATCGTTTCAAGTAATAACTCGGTAAGACCAAGTATCGTTCTCCCAAAGGACTCACGGCCTAGTTTAGTTATGTGATTTATTGATTAGCTAAGACTTAAGAACGAAATAATTGGATTTTACTATGCAAAAGACGAAAATAAACATGTATGCATGAATGTGATCAATGGCTAAAGCAAAATACAAACACTTTCAATGGAATATATGGATGAGTATGTTGTTGGGGTTATCAATTTCATCTTATCCACTCTCATATATTTTAGGAATTCAACATTCAATTCATCATTGTTAATGCCACTCTCTAAATTACCTTTCAAAGAAGGCTTCTCCCTAATTACGAGTTCATACGATTCCTAGCATCCCTAATAATTAGTTTATTTAGCACAGGAGCTTAAGGCAACCAATATACTTATTGGGAGAAATTCCCCGGATCTAGACTTCCCCGTACGTTTCACAACCCCAAACTTAAAACTTTGCTTGTCCTCAAGCAAACAAGATGTAACTCAATCTTCCATCAATCCATATAATGGTTTACCACATTCAAAAATCCTTCTTTCAAGACAAGTAAATACTCAATTTAGCTCATCATCAAGACTTCAATCAAGATGTGCACATGCTTTTAGTGATCACTCAAACACATACTATCCAACAAATGCTATTTTCATGAATGATCAATTAACTAAGAAAAGATGTTCTTATGTGTTCATGGAATGTATCCTCACTAGATAAAGTGTTTCACTCAAACACACAAGTGTATAGGAGATATTCACTCATTCACTCTACTATTACAATATCACATGAATCAACTTTGCCTTTCATTTAACCACAATCAAAAACACTTATCAGCAAGCATCATCACAAGGACTTTTCTATGGCTTATAACGTGGCTGGGCTAACAAGAAAATTGGTTTTTCTAGATCACAAAACCCTTGAGTTAAGAGAAACATATAAACACAATCATTCTTATTTATTCCCAACTTTCTTTTGCATTGAGCTTTGCTTTTTCTTTTCTTTTCTTTCTCTTTTTCTTTTTCTTTTCACATACTTAATTCTTAGCTCTTAGCTCAATGCTTTCAATTTCCCTTTCTATTTTCCAACAACCCCAAACTTGAACATTTGTTAATACCACAAAATATTTTCTACTTAACTCAAGGTAAAGCTTTTCAACAAGGGTTTTCAAATCATGTTCAAGGCTAGAGGTTCAAAGGATATAACACATAGTGTTCTCTTTTAGTGGGCTCAATTTATGAATTTGGCTAATAGAAGGGTTATCAACAAATGGCCTTGATCATATGATGCAAACAAGCAAGTAATTCAATCATAGAAAACCTGGGCAAAGTCATTCATGCTTTCACAGTAATAGTATTCAACAATAATTACTCTGGAGCTCAAAACCTCACATATAAGCTCATTCACATTCCACATATAACATCCTGCTTAGAATCATAATCACAATCATAAACCCTTGCATTTGTTCACAATGCTTGTGAACCACCTGTATAAGCATATAATGTGCACATTCTCAACATCAATCAATATCAAAGCATCATCAGGCATTACTTATCAAACAACAATCATAAGCAAACCATCATAACAGACAAAATTTCCAATTGAGTACATCAAACCCTATTCTACAAACATAAGTGATTGATAAAACAAATCCTACTCTAGTGCTTTGAAAAACTCAGCCCCATCAATGATGCTCTCTCCCAACCCCAAACTTAGATGGAAAACTAGTGAGCAAGTGAGTGAAAGGAAGATTTTCTCAAGAGGGGTGAGGAAAAAGTTGTAGAAAACCTTGGAAAAGTATGTAGGAGTGTGTGCATAGAAGAATCTAAAAAGAGAGGCCAAGGCGCAGCTTAGGGTATAAAAATACCCCAAATGGGCTCAGGTTCCGCTGAGGGGCAACCCAAGCCCCTTCTGCGATACTACCGCTCAGCGGCACTTGCGGGAAGTGCTCTCCTTCTTAGCTTGACCTAGATGCATCCTAAACATACCCCTTATTGGCTCCCTGCAATAAAATTCTCAAATCACTCATGCACAACCCTATTATGCAACTAAAGCAGGATCAAAACAAAAATTATACAGAAAAATTAATCAACTGGGTTGCCTCCCAGGTAGCGCTTGTTTAACGTCACGAGCCTGACCCAAAATCCTCCAGCACCCTTCAGTAGATGCAAATCTTTCTTACCAACACCCATCAGTAGGTGTATACAAACATAGTATCCTTCAGTAGATACTCTTCCGCCTAACATCCATCAGTAGATGTAAACCCTGCAACACACTTATAACAAAAACAAAAATACCCAAAAGTTCAAAATTACATCACCAAACCAAAAATTAAAAGTTCTTAAATCACTGGGTTGCCTCCCAGCAAGCGCTCTTTTAACGTCACTAGCTTGACCCAATAAAGCTCATGTTCCATCTTCTTTTTCTTCTTTCTACTGAACTTCTTCAGAAATTTGATCAAACCAGGAACCTGTTGCAGTGTCTCAATCATAGGAACTTTAATCTCCAATTTCTTGAAGATTTCCATGAAGCACTTAAATTTCTTTTCCTTCCTATGATACTTCTTTGGATGAGGAAGAGGTTTTTCATATGATTCTTTCTTTTTTTCTCTCGTCCTCTTTTTCTTTTCTCTCACTTTCTTTTTTTCTTTTTCCAACTCAACTTTTTCAACATTTACACTCACTAGCTCTTGACACTCTTCCCTGGGGTTAACCTCAGTATTAGCCCCAAAATCCGTGTCAGGCCTTTCTTCCAACTGCTTGGTAATCTGCCCCATTTGAATCGTCAAGTTCTTAATAGCAGCTTCAGTGCTCTTTTGAGAAGATTCAGTTTTCTGTATAAATTGATTAAGAGTTTCTTCCATCTTTACGAACCTTTCATTAAATGCAGAAAACTGTTGCCATAAAGTTGGTTGTTGCTGTTGCTTGTTGAATTGCCCATTTTGTCCAGCCTGCCCATTCTGCCCTTGACCAATGCTTGGGTGTGGTTTCAACCCTTGATTGAAGTTCCCTTGTCGGTACGGAAACTGGTTGGCCATTAAGTTCACATCTTCCAAAGCTTCTGCTGGAAAGGCACACTGACCATTTATATGGTCACCTCCACAAAATTCACACAACTGTGATTGAACCTGTGCAACAGTCTTTAACTCTTTTGGCAGTTGTTCAAGTATCTTTGTGAGATTCTCCAATTGTTGAGTTATTAACTTGTTCTGAGCTATCAAGGCATAATTGGATTGCAACTGTAGAACTCCTTTTTGTTGAATAGGAGCTCCTCTTTCACTGTTCCACTTATTGTCATTAGTAGTCATGTTTTCAATTATTTCTGTGGCTTCCTCTGGAGTCTTCCATTTGATATTGCCTCCAGCTGAGGCGTTAAGCATCATCATGGTTTGTGAACCAAGACCTCCAAGGAAGATTAGGACTACTTCTCCTTCGTTAAATCCATGCGTGGGAGTCTTTCGTAATAGGCTTTTGTACCTGTCCCATGCGTGACCTAGTGTTTCCTCCATGCCTTGTCTAAATGAAGAGATCTCTTGCTTCCCTTTGTTGATTTTAAAGCTTTGTTGCTGGCATTGTTGTTGTGGTTGGTTCTCAAATTGTCCGGCAGCTTGCCAAAATTGGCTTTGATCCATGCTTGAGTGAGGTTCCCACCATTGGTTGAGATTACTTTGGTAGAATTGAGTGCCCATATAGTTAAATTCTTGACCAAATTGCATCCTGCAAACATTAGGCACAAAACTCTAGGAAATATTTGTTAGCACAAAAAGATAGAGAAAAAATCAAAGGATATAATTGAAAAGATAAGAAGATAGGAAACAGAAAATAAAATAAAATAAAATAAAATAAAATAAAAACAGAAAAATAAAATAAAATAAAAACAGAAAAATAAAAACAGAAATTCAAAATTAAAGTCAAAGATAACCAATAATCACACAAATTAACCAGTTAAACCACGAGTCCCCGGCAACGGCGCCAAAAACTTGATGGACAAATTTGTAAGCACCAAAATATGATGTCACAAACTTGTTTCACAATCGGCAAGTATGACCGAATCGTTCAAGTAATAAACTTGGTAAGACCAAGTATCGTTCTTCCCAAAGGACTCACGGCCTAGTTTAGTTGTGTGGTTTCTTGATTAACTAAGACTTAAAGACGAAATATTTGAGATCTTATATGCAAAAGACGAAAATAAACATGTATGCATGAAATTTGATCAATGGCAAAGACAAAAGATAAACACTTTCAATGAAATATATGAATGAATATGTTGTTGGGGGTCAATTTCATCTCATCCACTCTCATACATTTTAGGAATTCAACATTCAAATCATCATTGTTAATGCCACTCTCTAAAGTACCATTCTAGATGGCTTCTCCCTAATCACGAGTTCATACAATTCCTAGCATTCCTAATGATTAGTTCATAAGTGCAGGAGCTTAACGACAACCAATATAATATTGGGAGAAATTCCCCGGATCTAGACTTCCCCGTACGTGTCCGTATCGACAAAACCAATAATCATGCATTAGAATGAGTTAAACAATGCAAGCATTAAGCAAAGAGGAAAAACCCTAACTAATGATGAAAGAAAGCATAAGTCTTAATTAAAAGATGCAAGCATAAATTCCATATATGAGAGCTTCAAGAGATTACATTGATTCCCCAACAAACATACAAGGTTTAGTTCACCATATTCATGGTGAACCTAGATGAATTACAATGAAAGTATGGAAGAATAAACCCTGAAGAGGTGAAGAGGTAGCCTGAGCATCCAAGATCCTCCTTCAAAGGGGTGGAAGAGAGAGTGTTTACTTCGTTCCAGCCAAAGATACAAACCCTAGGACGTCCTAAAGCTTATATACTATTCTAAAATTACAAAGAATCAAAAGCCCAAGCCCATTAAAGTGCCGCTCAGCGGTAAACTACCGCTGAGCGGTAAGTGCGTCAGCTTGGTTCTTCCCCTCAGCGGCCATTTTGCCCCTCAGCGGACCTCCCGCAAGCTTCTGAATGCCGCTCAGCGGTAAACTACCGCTGAGCGGTGACTTCGGCTTCTCTTTTTGCACTTTCTCTTGTCTTTTCTGATTTCATCTCTCTCCTTCTTCACTTCTTTCACCAAATTCACCTTAAAACCTGCACAAAAACACTAAAATCAAGCATAAACCTGTCTAGCTCTCTTATTTCTAAAAATATGAAGAAAAACATGATTTCAAGCTAGTTTCTAAGTGTAAAGGTTGCTTTTAGTGTCAATTTTAAGCATGAAAATAACAGTTTTTCAACTGTTATCA